>JAXLNO010004696.1:0-62553 GCA_038087875.1 Malacoraja senta
GTAGATGGGGCATGTTGGTCGGGGTGGGACTAGTGTAGATGGGGCATGTTGGTCGGGGTGGGACTAGTGTAGATGGGGCATGTTGGTCGGGGGTGGGACTAGTGTAGATGGGGCATGTTGGTCGGGGTGGGACTAGTGTAGATGGGGCATGTTGGTCGGGGTGGGACTAGTGTAGATGGGGCATGTTGGTCGGGGTGGGACTAGTGTAGATGGGGCATGTTGGTCGGGGTGGGACTAGTGTAGATGGGGCATGTTGGTCGGGGTGGGACTTGTGTAGATGGGGCATGTTGGTCGGGGTGGGACTAGTGTAGATGGGGCATGTTGGTCGGGTGGGACTAGTGTAGATGGCGCATGTTGGTCGGTGTGGGCAAGTTAGGCGGAAGGGTCTGTTTCCACGCTGTATCTCTCTCTCTCTCTCTCTCTCTCTCTCTCTCTCTCTCTCTCTCTCTCTCTCTCTCTCTCTCTCTCCCTCTCTCTCCCCCTCTCCCTCTCTCTCTCCCTCTCCCTCTCTCCCTCTCTCCCTCTCCCCCCCCTGTAAATACCAGTGTGATCTTTCCCCAACATCCACTCTGCAACTTTCCCATCGAGTCGACACCAGCGTCCGATTCTCCATCCAGTGTTTTCCAGCCATCGACTTGAGAACATCGGCAAGCAGGTGATCTTTGACCTTACAGGTAACCTCACCTTACAGGTAACTAACTGTATTGTGTCCAGTTTTGGTCTCCTAATTTGAGGAAGGACATCCTTGTGATTGAGGCAGTGCAGCGTAGGTTCACCAGATTGATCCCTGGGATGGCGGGACTGTCATATGAGGAAAGATTGAAAAGACTAGGCTTGTATTCACTGGAGTTTAGAAGGATGAAGGGGGATCTTATAGAAACATATAAAATTATAAAAGGACTGGACAAGCTGGATGCAGGAAAAATGTTCCCAATGTTGGGCGAGTCCAGAACCAGGGGCCACACAGTCTTAGAATAAAGGGGAGGTCATTTAAGACTGAGGTGAGAAAAAACTTTTCTACCCAGAGAGTTGTGAATTTGTGGAATTCCCTGCCACAGAGGGCAGTGGAGGCCAAGTCACTGGATGGATTTAAGAGAGAGTTAGATAGAGCTCTAGAGGCTAGTGGAGTCAAGGGATATGGGGAGAAGGCAGGCACGGGTTATTGATTGGGGACGATCAGCCATGATCACATGAATGGTGGTGCTGGCTCGAAGGGCCGAATGGCCTCCTCCTGCACCTGTTGTCTATGTTTCTGGGTTTCTACACCGCCATCTCTCACCTCCTCACAGCCTGGGACACACCTGGGACACATAGAAAATAGGTGCAGGAGGAGGCCATTCGGCCCTTCGAGCCAGCACCGCCATTCAATGTGATCATGGCTGATCGTCCCCAATCAATAACCCGTGCCTGCCTTCTCCCCATATCCCTCATAGCAAAAGGATTTGAGTATAGGAGCAGGGAGGTTCTACTGCAGTTGTACAGGGTCTTGGTGAGACCACACCTGGAGTATTGCGTACAGTTTTGGTCTCCTAATCTGAGGAAGGACATTCTTGCCATAGAGGGAGTACAGAGAAGGTTCACCAGACTGATTCCTGGGATGGCAGGACTTTCATATGAGGAAAGACTGGATAGACTCGGCTTGTACTCGCTGGAATTTAGAAGATTGAGGGGGGATCTTATAGAAACGTACAAAATTCTTAAGGGGTTGGACAGGCTAGATGCAGGAAGATTGTTCCCGATGTTGGGGAAGTCCAGGACAAGGGGTCACAGATTAAGGATAAGGGGGAAATCTTTTAGGACCGAGATGAGAAAATCATTTTCCACACAGAGAGTGGTGAATCTGTGGAACTCTCTGCCACAGAAGGTAGTTGAGGCCAGTTCATTGGCTATATTTAAGAGGGAGTTAGATGTGGCCCTTGTGGCTAAAGGGATCAGGGGGTATGGAGAGAAGGCAGGTACAGGATACTGAGTTGGATGATCAGCCATGATCATATTGAATGGCGGTGCAGGCTCGAAGGGCCGAATGGCCTCTACTCCTGCACCTATTGTCTATGTTTCTATGACAGTCCCGCCATCCCAGGGATCAATCTGGTGAACCTATGCTGCACTGCCTCAATCACAAGGATGTCCTTCCTCAATTTTTTTTGACACGCCTGGGATACACCTAGACACACCTGGACACACCTGGGATACACCTGGACACACCTGGGATTCACCTGGACAAACCTGGGATTCACCTGGACGCACCTGTACACACCTGTACACGCCTGGACACACCTGGGATTCACCTGGACGCACCTGGACAGGTACATGGATAGGACAGGTTTGGAGGGAAATGGGCCAAACGCGGGCAGCAGGTGTAGATGGGGCATGTTGGTCGGCGTGGGACTAGTGTAGATGGGGCATGTTGGTCAGCGTGGGCAAGTTGGGCTGAAGGGCCTGTTTCCCCTCTCCCTCTCCCTCTCTCCCTCTCCCATGTAAATACCAGTGATCTTTCACCAACATCCACTCTGCAACTTTCCCATCGAGTCGACACCAGCGTCCGATTCTCCATCCAGTGTTTTCCAGCCATCGACTTGAGAACATCGGCAAGCAGGTGATCTTTGACCTTACAGGTAACATCACCTTACAGGTAACTAACTGTATTGTGTCCAGTTTTGGTCTCCTAATTTGAGGAAGGACATCCTTGTGATTGAGGCAGTGCAGCGTAGGTTCACCAGATTGATCCCTGGGATGGCGGGACTGTCATATGAGGAAAGATTGAAAAGACTAGGCTTGTATTCACTGGAGTTTAGAAGGATGAGGGGGAGGGGGGATCTTATAGAAACATATAAAATTATAAAAGGACTGGACAAGCTAGATGCAGGAAAACTGTTCCCAATGTTGGGCGAGTCCAGAACCAGGGGCCACAGTTTTAGAATAAAGGGGAGGTCATTTAAGACTGAGGTGAGAAAAAACTTTTCTCCCAGAGAGTCGTGAATCTGTGGAATTCCCTGCCACAGAGGGCAGTGGAGGCCAAGTCACTGGATGGATTTAAGAGAGAGTTAGATAGAGCTCTAGGGGCTAGTGGAGTCAAGGGATATGGGGAGAAGGCAGGCACGGGTTATTGATTGGGGATGATCAGCCATGATCACAATGAATGGCGGTGCTGGCTCGAAGGGCTGAATGGCCTCCTCCTGCACCTGTTGTCTATGTTTCTAGCTTTCTACACCGCCATCTCTCACCTCCTCACAGCCTGGGACACTCCTGGACACGTAGACAATAGGTGCAGGAGGAGGCAAAAAGAAATTGCCAAAACAAGGAAAACATACTTTGACAAACTCAGTCTGGCAACCCCTGATTTTAATGAACTAGGTGACACATCGAAACTAAGAATAATCCTTGGTGAAGGAAATACGTCACATCTTGGTGCCCAATACGTAACTGCTCGTCATAACCTGAGGGACGGTGAATGACCAACACACACACACACACACACACTAATTGACATTAACTGACACTAAGAAATGAATATAGAATTGGTAAACTTGCTATTGTGTTGTACAGCTTACAGCTGCAAGAAGGTGTAGCATCAATAAAGGGCTATAGGTGTATGGTGAGTTTATGTACAGGGACATATCTATCTATGCAACATGCCCCATCTACACTAGTCCCACCCCGACCAACATGCCCCATCTACACTAGTCCCACCCCGACCAACATGCCCCATCTACACTAGTCCCACCCCGACCAACATGCCCCATCTACACTAGTCCCACCCTGACCAACATGCCCCATCTACACTAGTCCCACCCCGACCAACATTCCCCATCTACACTAGTCCCACCCCGACCAACATGCCCCATCTACACTAGTCCCACCCCGACCAACATGCCCCATCTACACTAGTCCCACCCCGACCAACATGCCCCATCTACACTAGTCCCACCCCGACCAACATGCCCCATCTACACTAGTCCCACCCCGACCAACATGCCCCATTTACACTAGTCCCACCCCGACCAACATGCCCCATCTACACTAGTCCCACCCCGACCAACATGCCCCATCTACACTAGTCCCACCCCGACCAACGTGCCCCATCTACACTAGTCCCACCTGCTGCCCGCGTTTGGCCCATATCGCTCCAAATCTGTCATATCCATGTACCTGTCCAGGTGCGTCCAGGTGTGTCCCAGGTGTGTCCAGGTGTGTACAGGTGTGTCCAGCTGTGTCAAAAAAAAATTGAGGAAGGACATCCTTGTGATTGAGGCAGTGCAGCGTAGGTTCACGAGATTGATCCCTGGGATGGCGGGACTGTCATAGAAACATAGAAACATAGAAACATAGAAACATAGACAATAGGTGCAGGAGTAGAGGCCATTCGGCCCTTCGAGTCTGCACCGCCATTCAATATGATCATGGCTGATCATCCAACTCAGTATCCTGTACCTGCCTTCTCTCCATACCCCCTGATCCCTTTAGCCACAAGGGCCACATCTAACTCCCTCTTAAATATAGCCAATGAACTGGCCTCAACTACCTTCTGTGGCAGAGAGTTCCACAGATTCACCACTCTCTGTGTGAAAAATGTTTTTCCCATCTCAGTCCTAAAAGATTTCCCCCTTATCCTTAAACTGTGTGACCCCTTGTTCTGGACTTCCCCAACATCGGGAACAATCTTCCTGCATCTAGCCTGTCCAACCCCTTAAGAATTTTGTAAGTTTCTATAAGATCCCCCCCTCAATCTTCTAAATTCCAGCGAGTACAAGCCGAGTCTATCCAGTCTTTCTTCATATGAAAGTCCTGACATCCCAGGAATCAGTCTGGTGAACCTTCTCTGTACTCCCTCTATGGCAAGAATGTCTTTCCTCAGATTAGGAGGCCAAAACTGTACGCAATTCTGCAGGTGTGGTCCTCGGATGTAACAGACAGGTTGGGAGTATTAGTAATACTCCCACGGACAGCTTGGGGATGAGGGATATTACACAGAGAATGCTCTGCGAGGTCACAGTACAGGAGTAAAGAGGTCCTTCTGCAGTTGTACAGGGCTCTGGTGAGACCACACCTGGAGTATTGTGTGCAGTTTTGGTCTCCTAATTTGAGGAAGGACATCCTTGTGATTGAGGCAGTGCAGCGTAGGTTCACCAGATTGATCCCTGGGATGGCGGGACTGTCATATGAGGAAAGATTGAAAAGACTAGGCTTGTATTCACTGGAGTTTAGAAGGATGAGGGGGAGGTTCTTATAGAAACATATAAAATTATAAAAGGACTGGACAAGCTAGATGCAGGAAAAATGTTCCCAATGTTGGGCGAGTCCAGAACCAGGGGCCACACAGTCTTAGAATAAAGGGGAGGTCATTTAAGACTGAGATGAGAAAAAACTTTTCCACCCAGAGAGTTGTGAATCTGTGGAATTCCCTGCCACAGAGGGCAGTGGAGGCCAAGTCACTGGATGGATTTAAGAGAGAGTTAGATAGAGCTCTAGGGGCTAGTGGGGTCAAGGGATATGGGGAGAAGGCAGGCACGGGTTATTGATTGGGGACGATCAGCCATGATCACAATGAATGGCGGTGCTGGCACGAATGGCCGAATGGCCTCCTCCTGCACCTATTTTCTATGTGTCCAGGTGTGTCCCAGGCTGTGAGGAGGTGAAAGATGGCGGTGTAGAAACCTAGATCGTCCCCTATCAATAACCCTTTGAACCTGACCCTTTGACTCTGACTCTTTGACCCGTTGACTCTGACCCTTTGACTGACCTTTTGACTCTGACCCTTTGACTTTGTCCCTTTGACCCTTTAACTCTGACCCTTTTATTCTGACTCTTCGACCCATGGACTGACCTTTTGACTCTGGCCCTTTGACACTTTGACTCTGACCCTTTTCCTCTGACCTTTTGAAACTGACCCTTTGACCCTTTGACTCTGACCCTTTGACTGACCCTTTCACTTTGACCCTTCGACTCGGACCCTTTGACTCCGACCCTTTAACCCTGACCTTTTGACTCAGACCCTTTGACTCTGACCGTTTGACTTTGACCCTGACCCTTTGACTCAGACCCTTTGATTCCTTGACTCTGAACCATTGACTGACCCTTTGACCCGGACCCTTCGACTCTGTCTCTGACTCTGACCCTTTGACTCTGACCATTTGACTATTTGCCCCTTTGACTTTGACCTTTTGACACTGACCCTTTGACTCTGACCCTTTGACCCTGACCCTTTGAATATTTGTCACATTGACTCGGACCCTTTGACCATTTGACTCTGAACCTTTGCCCCTTTGTCTCTGACCCTTTGAATCTGACCCTTTGACTCTAACCCTTTGACTCTGACACGTTGACCCTTTGACCCTGACCTTTTGACTCTGACCCTTTGACTCAGACCATTTGACCCAATGACTCTGACCCTTTAACTTTGACCCTTTGTCTCTGACCCATTAACTCTAACCCTTTGACTCTGACACGTTGACCTTTGACTGACCCTTTGACTGACCCTTTGACTCTGACCCTTTGACTCTGACCCTTTGACCCTGACCCTTTGACCCTGACCCTTTGACCCTGAACCTTTGACTGTTTGTCACATTGACTCGGACCCTTTGACCTTTAAACTCTGATCCTGTGTCCCTTTGATTGACCCTTTGACTGAACCTTTGACTTTGACCCTTTGACCCTGACCCTTTGACTCTGACAATAGAAACATAGAAAATAGGTGCAGGAGGAGGCCATTCGGCCCTTCGAGCCAGCACCGCCATTCATTGTGATCATGGCTGATCGTCCCCAATCAATAACCCTTTGAACCTGACCCTTTGACTGACTCTTTGACCCTTTGACTCTGACCCTTTGACTGACCCTTTGACTCTGACCTTTTGACTTTGACCCTTTGACTTTGTCCCTTTGACCCTTTAACTCTGACCATTTGACCCTTTTATTCTGACCCTTTGACTCTGACCTTTTGACTGACCCTTTGACCGTGACTTTTTGACTCGGACCCTTTGACTCTGACCTTTCGATTCTGACCCTTTGACTCTGGCCCTTTGACACTTTGACCCTTTGACTGACCCTTCGACTGACTCTTTGACTTTGACTCTGACTCTTTGAACCTTTGACTCTGACCCTTTGACCATGACCCTTTGACTGACCATTTGACCCTTTGACTGACCCTTTGACCCTGACCCTTAGACCCTGACCCTTTGACTCTGAACCTTTGACTGACCATTTGACCCTTTGACTGACACTTTGACCCTGACCCTTTGACTTTCTGACTATCTCTCTCTCTCTCTCTCCCTCTCTCTCTCTCTCTCTCTCTCTCTCTCTCTCTCTCTCTCTCTCTCTCTCTCTCTCTCTCTCTCTCTCTCTCTCTCTCTCTCTCTCTCTCCCTCTCCCTGCTCTCTCTCTCTCTCTCTCTCTCTCTCTCTCTCTCTCTCTCCCTCTCTCTCCCTCTCTCACCCCCTCTCACCCCCTCTCACCCCCTCTCTCCCTCTCTCTCCCTCTCTCTCTCTCTCTCTCTCTCTCTCTCTCCCTATTACACTTTATCCGTTTATTGATGTGTGTATGTATATATATTCTATGGTCTATGGACAGACTGATCTGTTCTGTATCAATGTCTACAATATTCTGTTGTGCTGCAGCAAGCAAGACCTGGGTGTCCTTGTACACCGGTCACTGAAAGTTGGCGTGCAGGTACAGCAGGCAGTGAAGAAAGCTAATGGCCTGTTGGCCTTCATAACAAGAGGATTTCAGTATAGGAGTAAAGAGGTCCTTCTGCAGTTGTACAGGGCTCTGGTGAGACCACATCTGGAGTATTGTGTACAGTTTTGGTCTCCTAATTTGAGGAAGGACATCCTTATGATTGAGGCAGTGCAGCGTAGGTTCACCAGATTGATCCCTGGGATGGCGGGACTGTCATATGAGGAAAGATTGAAAAGACTAGGCTTGTATTCACTGGAGTTTAGAAGGATGAGGGGCGATCTTATAGAAACATATAAAATTATAAAAGGACTGGACAAGCTAGATGCAGGAAAACTGTTCCCAATGTTGGGCGAGTCCAGAACCAGGGGCCACACAGTCTTAGAATAAAGGGGAGGTCATTTAAGACTGAGGTGAGAAAAAACTTTTCCACCCAGAGAGTTGTGAATGTGTGGAATTCCCTGCCACAGAGGGCAGTGGAGGCCAAGTCACTGGATGGATTTAAGAGAGAGTTAGATAGAGCTCTAGGGGCTAGTGGGGTCAAGGGATATGGGGAGAAGGCAGGCACGGGTTATTGATTGGGGACGATCAGCCATGATCACAATGAATGGCGGTGCTGGCTCGAAGGGCCGAATGGCCTCCTCCTGCACCTATTGTCTATGTGTCCCAGGTGTGTCCCAGGCTGTGAGGAGGTGAGAGATGGCGGTGTAGAAACCAAGAAACATAGACAATAGGAGCAGGAGGAGGCCATTCGGCCCTTCGAGCCAGCACCGCCATTCATTGTGATCATGGCTGATCGTCCCCAATCAATAACCCGTGCCTGCCTTCTCCCCATATCCCTCATAGCAAAAGGATTTGAGTATAGGAGCAGGGAGGTTCTACTGCAGTTGTACAGGGTCTTGGTGAGACCACACCTGGAGTATTGCGTACAGTTTTGGTCTCCTAATCTGAGGAAGGACATCCTTGCCATAGAGGGAGTACAGAGAAGATTCACCAGACTGATTCCTGGGATGTCAGGACTTTCATATGAAGAAAGACTGGATAGACTCGGCTTGTACTCGCTAGAATTTAGAAGATTGAGGGGGGATCTTATAGAAACTTACAGAATTCTTATGGGGTTGGACAGGCTAGATGCAGGAAGATTGTTCCCGATGTTGGGGAAGTCCAGGACAAGGGGTCACACAGTTTAAGGATAAGGGGGAAGTCTTTTAGGACCGAGATGAGAAAAACATTTTTCACACAGAGAGTGGTGAATCTGTGGGATTCTCTGCCACAGAAGGTAGTTGAGGCCAGTTCATTGGCTATATTTAAGAGGGAGTTAGATATGGCCCTTGTGGCTAAAGGGATCAGGGGGTATGGAGAGAAGGCAGGTACAGGATACTGAGTTGGATGATCAGCCATGATCATATTGAATGGCGGTGCAGGCTCGAAGGGCTGAATGGCCTCCTCCTGCACCTATTGTCTATGTTTCTATGTTTCTATGTTTCTATGACAGTCCCGCCATCCCAGGGATCAATCTGGTGAACCTACGCTGCACTGCCTCAATCACAAGGATGTCCTTCCTCAAATTTTTTTGACACAGCTGGGATACACCTGGACACACCTGGGATTCACCTGGACTCACCTGGACACACCTGGGATACACCTGGACACACCTGTACACACCTGGACACACCTGGGACACACCTGGACGCACCTGGACAGGTACATGGATATGACAGGTTTGGAGGGATATGGGCCAAACGCGGGCAGCAGGTGGGACTAGTGTAGATGGGGCATGTTGGTCGGGGTGGGACTAGTGTAGATGGGGCATGTTGGTCGGGGTGGGACTAGTGTAGATGGGGCATGTTGGTCGGGGTGGGACTAGTGTCTCCCTCTCTCCCCCTCCTGTAAATACCAGTGATCTTTCACGAACATCCACTCTGCAACTTTCCCATCGAGTCGACACCAGCGTCCGATTCTCCATCCAGTGTTTTCCAGCCATCGACTTGAGAACATCGGCAAGCAGGTGATCTTTGACCTTACAGGTAACCTCACCTTACAGGTAACTAACTGTATTGTGTACAGTTTTGGTCTCCTAATTTGAGGAAGGACATCCTTGTGGTTGAGGCAGTGCAGCGTAGGTTCACCAGATTGATCCCTGGGATGGCGGGACTGTCATATGAGGAAAGATTGAAAAGACTAGGCTTGTATTCACTGGAGTTTAGAAGGATGAGGGAGGGGATCTTATAGAAACATATAAAATTATAAAAGGACTGGACAAGCTAGATGCAGGAAAAATGTTCCCAATGTTGGGCGAGTCCAGAACCAGGGGCCACACAGTCTTAGAATAAAGGGGAGGTCATTTAAGACTGAGGTGAGAAAAAACTTTTCCACCCAGAGAGTTGTGAATCTGTGGAATTCCCTGCCACAGAGGGCAGTGGAGGCCAAGTCACTGGATGGATTTAAGAGAGAGTTAGATAGAGCTCTAGGGGCTAGTGGAGTCAAGGGATATGGGGAGAAGGCAGGCACGGGTTAGGGTTACTTTCACTCTACGACTCTTTGTCTCGTTGACTGTGACTCTATAACAATGAGTCGATGGCTCTTTAACCCTTTGACTGACCTTTTGACTGACCCTTTGACTCTGACCTTTTGACTCTGACCCTGTGACCCTGACCCTTTGACTCTGACCCTTTGACTCTGGCCCTATGATTCTGACCCTTTGACTCTGACCTTTGACACTGACCCTTTGACTGACCCTTTGACTGACCCTTGGACTCTGACCCTTTCACTTTGACCCTTTGACTCTGACCCTATGATTCTGACCCTTTGACTGACCTTTGACACTGACCCTTTGACTGACCCTTTGACTGACCCTTGGACTCTGACCCTTTCACTTTGACCCTTTAACTCTGAACCTTTGATTTTGACCATTTGACTGACCCTGACCCTTTGACTCTGAACCTTTGACTTTGACCGTTTGACTCTGACCCTTTGACTGACCCTTTGATCCTTTAACTCTGAACCGTTGACTCGGACCCTTTGACCCTAACCCTTTCACCCGGGCCCTTTGTCCCGGACCATTCGACTCTGTCTCTTTGACTGACCCTTTGACCCTGACCCTTTGACTCTGACCATTTGACTATTTGACGCTTTGACCTTTTGACTGACCCTTTGACTCTGACCCTTTAACCCTGACCTTTTGACTGACCCGTTGACTTTGACCTTTTGATCCTGTGACTGACCCTTTGACTTTGACCCTTTGACTCTGATCCTTTGAATCCGACCTTTAGACTTTGACCCGTTGACCCTGAACCTTTGACCCTGACCATTTGACTTTGAATCTGACCCTTTGACCGTGACCCTTTGACCTTTTGACTGATCCTTTGTCCCTTGGACTCTGACCCTTTGACCCTTTGTCTCTGAACCTTTGACTTTGACCCTTTGACTCTGACCCTTTGAACACTTTGACTGACCCTTTGACCCTGACATTGACCTTTTGACTCTGATCCTTTGGCTCTCTGACTGACCCTTTGGCTCTGACCCTTTGATGCTGCCCCTTGGATTCTGACCCTTTGACTCTGACCCTTTGACCCTGACCCTTTGACTCTGACCCTTTGACCCTGACCCTTTGACTCTGACCCTTTGACCCTGACCCTTTGACTCTGACCCTTTGACTTTGACCCTTTGACTCTGACCCTTTGACTGACGCTTTGACCCTTTGACCATATGACTCTTTGTCTCGTTGACTGTGACTCTATGACAATGAGTCGATGTCTCTTTAACCCTTTGACTGACTCTTCAGCTGTTTGACTTTGACTCTTTGATTCTCTAACTATAACTTTGATTCTACAAGTCTATGATTATTACTGTATGACCCCTATGTCCATGAATCAATGAGTATGGGTTTATGACAAGGAGTAAATATGACTATGGTGCTAAAACTCCATGACTATCAATCTATGACTGTATGTCTGTGGCTCTGTGGCCCTATGACAGGGTCTCTCACTCTATCTCTCTCTCTCTCTCTCTCCCCTTCTCTCTCCTTTTCTCCCGTTCTCTTTCTCTCTCTCCCCTTCCCTCCCCATCTCTCCCCTTCTCTCTCCCCTTCTCTCTCCCCTTCTCTCCCCTTCTCTCTCCCCTTCTCTCCCCTTCTCTCTCCCCTTCTCTCCCCTTCTCTCTCTCTCTCCCCTTCTCTCTCCCCTTCTCTCCCCTTCTCTCTCCCCTTCTCTCCCCTTCTCTCCCCAAGCTAGATGCAGGAAAAATGTTCCCAATGTTGGGCGAGTCCAGAACCAGGGGCCACAGTCTTAGAATAAAGGGGAGGTCATTTAAGACTGAGGTGAGAAAAAACGTTTTCACCCAGAGAGTCGTGAATCTGTGGAATTCCCTGCCACAGAGGGCAGTGGAGGCCAAGTCACTGGATGGATTTAAGAGAGAGTTAGATAGAGCTCTAGGGGCTAGTGGAGTCAAGGGATATGGGGAGAAGGCAGGCACGGGTTATTGATAGGGGACGATCAGCCATGATCACAATGAATGGCGGTGCTGGCTAGAAGGGCCGAATGGCCTCCTCCTGCACCTATTTTCTATGTGTCCTAGGTGTGTCCCAGGCTGCGAGGAGGTGAGAGATGGCGGTGTAGAAACCTAGAAACATAGACAATAGGAGCAGGAGGAGGCCATTCGGCCCTTCTAGCCAGCACCGCCATTCATTGTGATCATGGCTGATCGTCCCCAATCAATAACCCGTGCCTGCCTTCTCCCCATATCCCTCATAGCAAGAGGATTTGAGTATAGGAGCAGGGAGGTTCTACTGCAGTTGTACAGGGTCTTGGTGAGACCACACCTGGAGTATTGCGTACAGTTTTGGTCTCCTAATCTGAGGAAGGACATTATAGCCATAGAGGGAGTACAGAGAAGGTTCACCAGACTGATTCCTGGGATGGCAGGACTTTCATATGAAGAAAGACTGGGTAGACTCGGCTTGTACTCGCTAGAATTTAGAAGATTGAGGGGGGATCCTATAGAAACTTACAAAATTCTTAAGGGGTTGGACAGGCTAGATGCAGGAAGATTGTTCCCGATGTTGGGGAAGTCCAGAACAAGGGGTCACAGTTTAAGGATAAGGGGGAAGTCTTCTAGGACCGAGATGAGAAAAACATTTTCCACACAGAGAGTGGTGAATCTGTGGAACTCTCTGCCACAGAAGGTAGTTGAGGCCAGTTCATTGGCTATATTTAAGAGGGAGTTAGATGTGGCCCTTGTGGCTAAAGGGATCAGGGGGTATGGAGAGAAGGCAGGTACAGGATACTGAGTTGGATGATCAGCCATGATCACATTGAATGGCGGTGCAGGCTCGAAGGGCCGAATGGCCTCTACTCCTGCACCTATTGTCTATGTTTCTATGACAGTCCCGCCATCCCAGGGATCAATCTGGTGAACCTACGCTGCACTGCCTCAATCACAAGGATGTCCTTCCTCAATTTTTTTTTGACACACCTGGGATACACCTGGACACACCTGGACACACCTGGACACACCTGGACACACCTGGGATTCACCTGGATTCACCTGGACAGGTACATGGATATGACATGTTTGGAGGGATATGGGCCAAACATGGGCAGCAGGTGGGACTAGTGTGGATGGGGCATGTTGGTCGGGGTGGGACTAGTGTAGATGGGGCATGTTGGTCGGGGTGGGACTAGTGTAGATGGGGCATGTTGGTCGGGGTGGGACTAGTGTAGATGGGGCATGTTGGTCGGGGTGGGACTAGTGTAGATGGGGCATGTTGGTCAGGGTGGGACTAGTGTAGATGGGGCATGTTGGTCGGGGTGGGCAAGTTGGGCGGAAGGGTCTGTTTCCATGCTGTATCTCTCTCTCTCTCACTCTCTCTATCTCTCTCTCTCCCTCTCTCCCCCCCTCTCCCTCTCCCTCTCTCCCCCTCTCTCTCTCTCTCTCTCCCCCTCTCCCTCTCCCTCTCCCTCTCTCTTTCTCCCCCTCTCTCTCTCCCCTGTAAATACCAGTGATCTTTCACCAACATCCACTCTGCAACTTTCCCATCGAGTCGACACCAGCGTCCGATTCTCAATCCAGTGTTTTCCAGCCATTGACTTGAGAACATCGGCAAGCAGGTGATCTTTGACCTTACAGGTAACATCACCTTACAGGTAACTAACTGTATTGTGTCCAGTTTTGGTCTCCTAATTTGAGGAAGGACATCCTTGTGATTGAGGCAGTGCAGCGTAGGTTCACCAGATTGATCCCTGGGATGGCGGGACTGTCATATGAGGAAAGATTGAAAAGACTAGGCTTGTATTCACTGGAGTTTAGAAGGATGAGGGGGGTGGGGGGATCTTATAGAGACATATACAATTATAAAAGGACTGGACAAGCTAGATGCAGGAAACATGTTCCCAATGTTGGGCGAGTCCAGAACCAGGGGCCACACAGTCTTAGAATAAAGGGGAGGTAATTTAAGACTGAGGTGAGAAAAAACTTTTCCACCCAGAGAGTTGTGAATCTGTGGAATTCCCTGCCACAGAGGGCAGTGGAGGCCAAGTCACTGGATGGATTTAAGAGAGAGTTAGATAGAGCTCTAGGGGCTAGTGGAGTCAAGGGATATGGGGAGAAGGCAGGCACGGGTTAGGGTTACTTTCACTCTACGACTCTTTGTCTTGTTGACTGTGACTCTATAACAATGAGTCGATGGCTCTTTAACCCTTTGACTGACCTTTTGACTGACCCTTTGACCCTGACCTTTTCACGCTTGCACTCTGACCCTTGGACCCTGACCCTTTGACGCTTTCACTCTGACCCTTTGACTCTGACCTTTTGACTCTGACCCTGTGACCCTGACCCTTTGACTTTGACCCTTTGACGCTTTGACCCTGACCCTTTGACTTTGACCCTTTGACGCTTTGACCCTGACCCTTTGACTCTGACCCTTTGACGCTTTGACCCTGACCCTTTGACTCTGACCCTTTGACGCTTTGACCCTGACACTTTCACTCTGACCCTTTGACTGGCCCTTTGACCCTTTGACCCTGACCCTTTGATGCTTTCACTCTGACCCTTTGACCCTGACCCTATGACTCTGACCCTTTGACTCTGGCCCTTTGACACTTTGACTCTGACCCTTTTCCTCTGACCTTTTGAAACTGACCCTTTGACCCTTTGACTCTGAGACTTTGACTCAGACCCTTTGACCTTTTGACTCTGACCCTTTGATTCTGACCCTTTGACTGACCTTTGACACTGACCCTATGACTGACCCTTTGACTCTGACCCTTGGACTCTGACTCACTTTGACCCTTTGACTCGGACACTTTGACTCCGACCCTTTAACCCTGACCCTTTGACTCTGAACCTTTGACTTTGACCATTCGACTCTGACCCTGACCCTTTGACCCTGACCCGTTGACTCTGACCCTTTGACTCGGACCCTTTGACTCGGACCGTTTGACTGACCCTTTGATCCTTTGACTCTGAACCATTGACTCTGACCCTTTGACCCTAACCCTTTCACCCGGACCCTTAGTCCCGGACCCTTTGACTGACCCTTTGAACCATTTGACTGACTCTTTGACCCTGACTTTGACCTTTTGACTGATCCTTTGTCCCTCTGACTGACCCTTTGGCTCTGACCCTTTGATTCTGCCCCTTGGATTCTGACCCTTTGACTCTGACCCTTTAACCCTGACCCTTTGACTCTGAACCTTTGACTTTGACCATTTGACTCTGACCCTGACCCTTTGACTCTGACCCTTTGACCCTGACCCTTTGACTATTTGTCACATTGACTCGGACACTTTGACCTTTTGACTCTGATCCTTTGTCCCTTGGACTCTGACCCTTTGAACACTTTGACTGACCCTTTAACCCTGACTGACCTTTCGACTGATCCTTTGTCTCTCTGACTGACCCTTTGGCTCTGACCCTTTGACTCCGACCCTTTGATTCTGACCCTTTGACTGACCTTTGACTCTGACCTTTTGACTGACCCTGACTTTGACCCTTTGACTCTGACCCTTTGACTGACTCTTTGACCCTTTGACCATATGACTCGTTGACTGTGACTCTATGACAATGAGTCGATGTCTCTTTAACCCTTTGACTGACTCTTCAGCTGTTTGACTCTGACTCTTTGATTCTCTAACTATAACTTTGATTCTACAAGTCCATGATTATTACTGTATGACCCCTATGTCCATGAATCAATGAGTATGGGTTTATGACAAGGAGTAAATATGACTATGGTGCTAAAACTCCATGACTATCAATCTATGACTGTATGTCTGTGGCTCTGTGGCCCTATGACAGGGTCTCTCACTCTATCTCTCTGTCTCTTTCACTGACCCTATGACTCTTTGACCCTTTGACTCTGACCCTTTGACTCTGACCCTTTGACTCTGACTCTTTGACCCTTTGACTCTGACACTTTGACTGACCCTATGACTCTGACCCTTTGACTCTGACCCTTTGAGTGACCCTTTCACACTGACCCTTTGACCCTTTTACTCTGACCCAATGACGCTTTGAATCTGACCCTTTGACTCTGACTCTGTGACTCTGACCCCTTGACTTTGTCCCTTTCACTCTGACCCTTTGACTGACCTTTTGACCCTGACCATTTGACTGACTCGTTGACTGACCCTTTGACCCTTTGACTTTGATCCTTTGACTCTGATCCTTTGATTCTGACCCTTTGACCATTTGACTTTGACCCTTTGACCATTTGACTCTGACCCTTTGACACATTGACTGACCCTTTGACCCTGACTCTTTGACCCTTTGACTCAGATCATTTGACCTTTTGACTGATCCTTTGTCCCTTTGACTCTGACCCTTTGGCTCTGACCCTTTGACTCTGCACCTTGGATTCTGACACTTTGACTCTGACCCTTTGACCCTTTGACGCTGACCCTTTGACCCTGACCGTTTGACTATGTCTCTTTGACCCCGACCCTTTGACTCTGACCCTTTGACTCTAACCCTTTGACTCTGACACGTTAACCCTTTGACTCTGAGCCTATGACCCTTTGACTGACCCTTTGACTCTGACCCTTTAACTTTGACCCTTTGACTGACCCTTTGACCCTGACCCGTTGACCCTGACCCTTTGACCCTGACTATTTGACTTTGAATCTGACCCTTTGACCCTGACCCGTTGACTAATTGTCACATTGACTCGGACCCTTTGACCTTTTGACTCTGTTCCTTTGTCCCTTTGACTGACCTTTTGACTCTGGCCCTTTGACTCTGACCCTTTGACTCTGACCCTTTGACTAGGGGGAGGTACAGCGAGACCTGGGTGTCCTTGTACACCGGTCACTGAAAGTTGGCGTGCAGGTACAGCAGGCAGTGAAGAAAGCGAATGGTATGTTGGCCTTTACAACAAGAGGAGTTGAGTATAGGAGTAAAGAGGTTCTTCTGCAGTTGTACAGGGCCCTGGTGAGACCACACCTGGAGTATTGGGTACAGTTTTGGTCTCCTAATTTGAGGAAGGACATTCTTGCTATTGAGGGAGCCCAGCGTAGGTTCACCAGGTTAATTCCCGGGATTGCGGGACTGTCATATGCTGAGAGAATGGAGCGGCTGGGCTTGTACACGCTGGAGTTTAGAAGGATGAGAAGGGATCTTATTGAAACATATAAGATTATTAAGGGTTTGGACACGCTAGAGGCAGGAAACATGTTCCCGATGTTGGGGGAGTCCAGAACCAGGGGCCACACGCACAGTTTAAGAATAAGGGGTCGGCCATTTAGAACGGAGACGAGGAAACACTTTTTCTCACAGAGAGTTGTGAGTCTGTGGAATTCTTTGCCTCAGAGGGCGGTGGAGGCCGGTTCTCTGGATACTTTCAAGAGAGAGCTAGATAGGGCTCTTAAAGATAGCGGAGTCAGGGGATATGGGGAGAAGGCAGGAACGGGGTACTGATTGGGGATGATCAGCCATGATCACATTGAATGGTGGTGCTGGCTCGAAGGGCCGAATGGCCTCCTCCTGCACCTATTGCCTATTGTCTATTGTCATGTCTCCCAGATAGGACAATGAAATTCTTGCTTGCTGCAGCACAACAGAATATTGCAGACATTAATACAGAACAGATCAGTCTGTCCATAGACCATAGAATATATATATACACACATCAATAAACGGATAAAGTGCAATAGGTTGTTATAGTTCTGAGTTTGTTTGTTGGCGAGTTTAATAGCCTGATGGCTGTGGGGAAGTAGCTATTCCTGAACCTGGTCGTTGCAGTCTTCAGGCTCCTGTACCTTCTACCTGAAGGTTGCGGGGAGATGAGTGTGTGGCCAGGATGGTGTGGGTCCTTGATGATACTGCCAGCCTTTTTGAGGCAGCGACTGCGATAGATCCCCTCGATGGTGGGGAGGTCAGAGCCGATGATGGACTGGGCAGTGGTCACAACTTTCTGCAGTCTTTTCCGCTCTATGAATGGTTTGACTCTTTGTCTCTTTGTCTCTCTGTCTCTCTGTCTCTTTCTCTTTCTCTCTCTGTCTCTCTCTGTCTCTCTGTCTCTCTCTGTCTCTGTCTCTCTGTCTCTCTCTGTCTCTCTCTGTGTGTCTCTCTGTCTCTCTCTGTCTCTCTCTGTCTCTCTCTGTCTCTCTCTGCCTCTCTCTGTCTGTCTCTCTCTGTCTCTCTCTGTCTCTCTGTCTCTCTCTGTCTCTCTGTCTCTCTCTGTCTCTCTCTGTCTCTCTGTCTCTCTGTCTCTCTCTGCCTCTCTGTCTCTCTGTCTCTTTGACTTTGACTCTAACTTTGACTTTGACTCTTTGACTCTTTGACGCTTTGACTGACTCTTTGTCTCTCTGACGTTCTGTGTCTTTGATGCTTTGACTGACTCTTTGTCTCTCTGACATTCTGTGTCTTTGATGCTTTGACTGACTTTCTCTTTGACGCTTTGACTCTGACCCTTTGACTGTCTCTTTGACGCTTTGCCTCTTTGACCGACTGACTCTTTTGTGCTTTGACTTTGACTTTAACGCTTTGACACTTTGACTGACTCTTTGACACTTTGACTGACTCTTTGATGCTTTGACTGACTCTTTGATGCTTTGACTGACTCTTTGATGCTTTGACTGACTTTGACACTTTGACTGACTTTGATGCTTTGACTGACTCTTTGATGCTTTGACTGACTTTGATGCTTTGACTGACTTTGATGCTTTGACTGACTCTTTGATGCTTTGACTGACTTTGATGCTTTGACTTTGACTCTGACGCTTTGACACGTTCACTCTATGACTCTTTGTCTCGTTGACTGTGACTCTATGACAATGAGTCGATGTCTCTTTAACCCTTTGACTGACTCTTCAGCTGTTTGACTTTGACTCTTTGATTCTCTAACTATAACTTTGATTCTACAAGTCCATGATTATTACTGTATGACCCCTATGTCCATGAATCAATGAGTATGGGTTTATGACAATGAGTAAATATGACTATGGTGCTAAAACTCCATGACTATCAATCTATGACTGTATGTCTGTGGCTCTGTGGCCCTATGACAGTGTCTCTCACTCTATCTCTCTGTCTCTTTCACTGACCCTATGACTCTTTGACCCTTTGACTCTTACCCTTTGACTCTGACCCTTTGACTCTGACACTTTGACCCTGACCCTTTGACTTTTTGACTCTCTCTCTCTCTCTCTCTCTCTCTCTCTCTATCTCTCTCTCTCTCTCTCTCTCTCTCTCTCTCTCTCTCTCTCCCTATTACACTTTATCCGTTTATTGATGTGTGTATATATATATATTCTATGGTCTATGGACAGACTGATCTGTTCTGTATTAATGTCTACAATATTCTGTTGTGCTGCAGCAAGCAAGACCTGGGTGTCCTTGTACACCGGTCACTGAAAGTTGGCGTGCAGGTACAGCAGGCAGTGAAGAAAGCTAATGGCCTGTTGGCCTTCATAACAAGAGGATTTCAGTATAGGAGTAAAGAGGTCCTTCTGCAGTTGTACAGGGCTCTGGTGAGACCACACCTGGAGTATTGTGTACAGTTTTGGTCTCCTAATTTGAGGAAGGACATCCTTGTGATTGAGGCAGTGCAGCGTAGGTTCACCAGATTGATCCCTGGGATGGCGGGACTGTCATATGAGGAAAGATTGAGAAGACTAGGCTTGTATTCACTGGAGTTTAGAAGGATGAGGGGGGATCTTATAGAAACATATACAATTATAAAAGGACTGGACAAGCTAGATGCAGGAAAAATGTTCCCAATGTTGGGCGAGTCCAGAACCAGGGGCCACACAGTCTTAGAATAAAGGGGAGGTCATTTAAGACTGAGGTGAGAAAAAACGTTTCCACCCAGAGAGTTGTGAATGTGTGGAATTCCCTGCCACAGAGGGCAGTGGAGGCCAAGTCACTGGATGGATTTAAGAGAGAGTTAGATAGAGCTCTAGGGGCTGGTGGAGTCAAGGGATATGGGGAGAAGGCAGGCACGGGTTAGGGTTACTTTCACTCTACGACTCTTTGTCTCGTTGACTGTGACTCTATAACAATGAGTCGATGGCTCTGTAACCCTTTGACTCTGACCTTTTGACTGACCCTTTGACTCTGACCTTTTGACTCTGACCCTGTGACCCTGACCCTTTGACTTTGACCCTTTGACCCTGACAATAGAAACAGAAAATAGGTGCAGGAGGAGGCCATTCGGCCCTTCGAGCCAGCACCGCCATTCATTGTGATCATGGCTGATCGTCCCCAATCAATAACCCTTTGAACATGACCCTTTGACTCTGACTCTTTGACCCTTTGACTCTGACCCTTTGACTGACCCTTTGACTTTGACTCTTTGTCCCTTTGACCCTTTAACTCTGACCCTTTGACCCTTTTGTTCTGACCCTTTGACTGACCTTTTGACTGACCCTTTGACCCTGACTTTTTGACTCAGACCCTTTGACTCTGACCTTTTGATTCTGACCCTTTGACTCTGGCCCTTTGACACGTTGACTCTGACCCTTTGACGCTTTGACCCTGACCCTTTCACTCTGACCCTTTGACGCTTTGACCCTGACACTTTCACTCTGACCCTTTGACCCTGACCCTTTGACTCTGACACTTTGACTGGCCCTTTGACCCTTTGACCCTGACCCTTTGACTCTGCCCCTTTGACTCTGGCCCTTTGACACTTTGACTCTGACCCTTTTCCTCTGACCTTTTGAAACTGACCCTTTGACCCTTTGACTGATCCTTTGACTCTGACCCTTTGATTCTGACCCTTTGACTCTGACCTTTGACACTGACCCTTTCACTGACCCTTTGACTCTGACCCTTGGACTCTGACCCTTTCACTTTGACCCTTTGACCCTGACCCTTTGACTCGGACCCTTTGACCTGACCCTTTGATCCTTTGACTCTGAACCATTGACTGACCCTTTGACCCTAACCCTTTCACCCGGACCCCTTGTCCCGGACCCTTCAGCTCTGTCTCTTTGACTCTGGCCCTTTGACCCTGACACTGACTCTGACCATTTGACTATTTGACCCTTTGACTCTTTGACCTTTTGACACTGAACCTTTGACTGACCCTTTAACCCTGACCCTTTGACTGACCCATTGACTTTGACCCTTTGATCCTTTGGCTCTGACCCTTTGACTTTGACCCTTTGATTGTGACCCTTTGAATCTGACCTTTAGACTTTGACCCTTTGACTGTGACCCTTTGACTCTGACCCTTTGACTATTTGTCACATTGACTCGGAGCCTTTGACCTTTAGACTCTGATCCTGTGTCCCTTTGACTGACCCTTTGACTCTGACCCTTTGACTCTGACCCTTTGACTCTGACCCTTTGACTTTGAGCTTTTGACTGACCCTTTGACTCTGACCCTTTGACTCTGACCCTTTCACTCTGACCCTTTGACTGACCCTTTGACTCTGACCCTTTGACTCTTTGACCCTTTGACTCTGAACCTTCGACTGACTTTGACTCTTTGACTGACTTTGAACCTTTGACTGACCCTTTGACCAGGACCATTTGACTGACCATTTGACCCTGTGACCCTGACCCTTTGACTGACCATTTGACCCTTTGACTGACACTTTGACCCTGACCCTTTGACTTTCTGATTCTCTCTCTCTCTCTCTCTCTCCCTCTCTCTCTCTCTCTCTCTCTCTCTCTCTCCCTCTCTCTCCCTCTCTCTCTCTCTCTCCCTCTCTCTCCCTCTCTCCCCCTCTCTCTCCCTCTCTCTCCCTCTCCCCCCCTGTAAATACCAGTGATCTTTCACCAACATCCACTCTGCAACTTTCCCATCGAGTCGACACCAGCGTCCGATTCTCCATCCAGTGTTTTCCAGCCATCGACTTGAGAACATCGGCAAGCAGGTGATCTTTGACCTTACAGGTAACATCACCTTACAGGTAACTAACTGTATTGTGTCCAGTTTTGGTCTCCTAATTTGAGGAAGGACATCCTTGTGATTGAGGCAGTGCAGCGTAGGTTCACCAGATTGATCCCTGGGATGGCGGGACTGTCATAGAAATATAGACAATAGGTGCAGGAGTAGAGGCCATTCGGCCCTTCGAGCCTGCACCGCCATTCAATATGATCATGGCTGATCATCCAACTCAGTATCCCGTACCTGCCTTCTCTCCATACCCCCTGATCCCTTTAGCCACAAGGGCCACATCTAACTCCCTCTTAAATATAGCCAATGAACTGGCCTCAACTACCTTCTGTGGCAGAGAATCCCACAGATTCACCACTCTCTGTGTGAAAAATGTTTTTCTCATCTCGGTCCTAAAAGACTTCCCCCTTATCCTTAAACTGTGACCCCTTGTTCTGGACTTCCCCAACATCGGGAACAATCTTCCTGCATCTAGCCTGTCCAACCCCTTAAGAATTTTGTACGTTTCTATAAGATCCCCCCTCAATCTTCTAAATTCTAGCGAGTACAAGCCGAGTCTATCCAGTCTTTCTTCATATGAAAGTCCTGCCATCCCAGGAATCAGTCTGGTGAACCTTCTCTGTACTCCCTCTATGGCAAGAATGTCCTTCCTCAGATTAGGAGACCAAAACTGTACGCAATACTCCAGGTGTGGTCTCACCAAGACCCTGTACAACTGCAGTAGAACCTCCCTGCTCCTATACTCAAATCCTTTTGCTATGAGGGATATGGGAAGAAGGCAGGCACGGGTTATTGATTGGGGACGATCAGCCATGATCACAATGAATGGCGGTGCTGGCTCGAAGGGCCGAATGGCCTCCTCCTGCACCTATTTTCTATGTTTCTAGGTTTCTACACCGCCATCTCTCACCTGCTCACAGCCTGGGACACAACTGGACACATAGAAAATAGGTGCAGGAGGAGGCCATTCGGCCCCTTCGAGCCAGCACCGCCATTCAATGTGATCATGGCTGATCGTCCCCAATCAATAACCCGTGCCTGCCTTCTCCCCATATCCCTTGACTCCACTAGCCCCTAGAGCTCTATCTAACTCTCTCTTAAATCCATCCAGTGACTTGGCCTCCACTGCCCTCTGTGGCAGGGAATTCCACACATTCACAACTCTCTGGGTGGAAAAGTTTTTTCTCACCTCAGTCTTAAATGACCTCCCCTTTATTCTAAGACTGTGGCCCCTGGTTCTGGACCGAAAAACTTTTCCACCCAGAGAGTTGTGAATCTGTGGAATTCCGTGCCACGGAGGGCAGTGGAGGCCAAGTCACTGGATGGATTTAAGAGAGAGTTAGATAGAGCTCTAGGGGCTAGTGGAGTCAAGGGATATGGGGAGAAGGCAGGCACGGGTTAGGGTTACTTTCACTCTACGACTCTTTGTCTTGTTGACTGTGACTCTATAACAATGAGTCGATGGCTCGTTAACCCTTTGACTGACCTTTTGACTGACCCTTTGACTCTGATCTTTTCACTCTGACCCTGTGACCCTGACCTTTTGACGCTTTCACTCTGACCCTTGGACCCTGACCCTTTGACGCTTTCACTCTGACCCTTTGAGTCTGACCTTTTGACTCTGACCCTGTGACCCTGACCCTTTGACTTTGACCCTTTGACACTGACCCTTTGACTCTGACAATAGAAACATAGAAAATAGGTGCAGGAGGAGGCCATTCGGCCCTTCGAGCCAGCACCGCCATTCATTGTGATCATGGCTGATCGTCCCCTATCAATAACCCTTTGAACCTGACCCTTTGACTCTGACTCTTTGACCCTTTGACCCTTTGACTGACCCTTTGTCTCTGACATTTTGACTCTGACCCTTTGACGCTTTGACCCTGACACTTTCACTCTGACCCTTTGACCCTGACCCTTTGACTCTGACACTTTGACCCTTTGACCCTGACCCTTTGACTCTGATCCTTTTCCTCTGACCTTTTGAAACTGACCCTTTGACTCTGACCCTTTGACTGACCCTTTGACCCTTTGACCATATGACTCTTTGTCTCGTTGACTGTGACTCTATGACAATGAGTCGATGTCTCTTTAACCCTTTGACTGACTTCAGCTGTTTGACTTTGACTCTTTGATTCTCTAACTATAACTTTGATTCTACAAGTCCATGATTATTACTGTATGACCCCTATGTCCATGAATCAATGAGTATGGGTTTATGACAATGAGTAAATATGACTATGGTGCTAAAACTCCATGACTATCAATCTATGACTGTATGTCTGTGGCTCTGTGGCCCTATGACAGGGTCTCTCACTCTATCTCTCTGTCTCTTTCACTGACCCTATGACTCTTTGACCCTTTGACTCTGACCCTTTGACTCTGACCCTTTGACCCTGACCCTTTGACTCTGACCCTTTGACCCTGACCCTTTGACTCTGACCCTTTGACCCTGACCCTTTGACCCTGACCCTTTGACTCTGACCCTTTGACCCTGACCCTTTGAATCTGACCCTTTGACCCTGACCCTTTGACTATTTGTCACATTGACTCGGACTCTTTGACCTTTTGATTCTGAACCATTGTCCCTTTGTCTCTGACCCTTTGACTTTGACTGACCCTTTAACTGACCCTTTGACTGATCATTTGACTGTCCCTTTGAACCTTTGACCTTGACCTTTTGAATCTGACCATTTGACTGACCCTTTGACTCTGAACTTTTGACTCTGACCCTTTCTCTGATCCTTTGACTGACCCTTTGACACTGACTCTTTGACTGACCCTTTGAATCTGACCCTTTGAATCTGACCCTTTGACAATTTAACTCTGACCCTTTGACCCCTTGACTCTGATCCTTTGACTCTGATCCTTTGACCCTTTAACTCTGACCCTTTGACTGACCCTATGACTCAGACCCTTTGACTGTGACCCTTTGACTCTTTGACCATTTGACTCTTTGACCCTTTGACTATGACCCGTTGACTCTGACCCTTTGACTTTGACTGACCCTTTAACTGACCCTTTGACTGATCATTTGACTGTCCCTTTGAACCTTTGACCATGACCTTTTGAATCTGACCATTTGACTGACCCTTTGACTCTGAACTTTTGACTCTGACCCTTTCTCTGATCCTTTGACTGACCCTTTGACTCTGTCACTTTGACTGACCCTTTGACTCTGATCCTTTGACTCTGTCCCTTTGACTCTGACCCTTTGACTCTTAGACCGTTTGATTCTTCGACCCTTTGACACTTTGACTCTGACCCTTTGACTCGGACCCTTTGACCCTTTGACTCTGACCCTTTGACTGACCCTTTGACTGATCCTTTGACCCTTTGACTCTGACCCCTTGAATCTGACCCTTTGACTTACCCTTTGACTGAACCTTTGACTGACCTTTGACTGACCTTTGACCCTGACCATTTGACTGACCCTTTGACTGACCCTTTGACTGATCATTTGACTCTGTCCCTTTGAACCTTTGACCCTGACCTTTTGAATCTGACTTTGACCTTGACCCTTTGACTCTGACCCTTTGACACTGACCCTTCGACTCTGACTTTTTGACTGACACTTTGACTCTGACTCTTTGAACCTTTGACTCTGACCCTTTGACTCTGACCCTTTGACACTGACCCTTCGACTCTGACTTTTTGACTGACACTTTGACTCTGACTCTTTGAACCTTTGACTCTGACCCTTTGACTCGGACCCTTTGACCTTTTGACTCTGACCCTTTGACCGACCCTTTGAGTTAGACCTCTGACTGACCGTTTGACCCTGATCCTTTGACTGACCCTTTGACTGACCCTTTGACTGACAATTTCTCTGACTTTTGACCCCTTCACTGACCGTTTGATTGACCGTTTGATCCTTTGACCCTTTGACCCTTAGACCCTTTGATCTGACCCTTTGTCTGACCCTTTGACTGACCCTTTGACTCTGACCCTGACCCTTTGACTGACCGTTTGACCCTTTGACTATGAGCCTTTGAATTTGACCCTTTGACTGACGCTTTGACTGACCCTTTGACTGACCCTTTGACTGACCCTTTGACTGATCCTTTGACTGTGCCTTTGATCCTTTGACTTTGACCCTTTGACTGACCCTGTGACTTCTTTACTGTGACCCTTTGACTCTGATCCTTTGACTGTGCCGTTGATCCTTTGACTTTGACCCTTTGACTCTGACCCTGTGACTTTTTGACTGACCCTTTGACTGACCCTTTGATGCTGACCTTTTAACTCTGACTCTTTGACCCTGACCCTTTGACTCTGACCATTGACTGACCCTTTGACTCTGACCCTTTGACCGTGACACTTTAACTCTGACCCTTTCACTCTGACCCTTTGACTCTGAACCTTTGACTCTTACCCTTTGAACCTTTGACTAACCCTTTAACCATATAACCATTACAGCACGGAAACAGGCCATCTCGGCCCTTCAAGTCCGTGCCGAACACTTACTTTTTTTTACTTCCCCCTAGTCCCATCTACCTGCACTCAGACCATAACCCTCCATTCCTTTCCTGTCCCTATACCCATCCAATCTATTTTTAAAGGATAAAATCGAACCTGCCTCCACCACTTCCACTGGAAGCTCATTCCACACAGCTACCAGTCTCTGAGTAAAGAAGTTCCCCCTAATGTTCCCCCTAAACTTCTGTCCCTTAATTCTCAAGTCATGTCCCCTTGTTTGAATCTTCCCTACTCTCAATGGGAAAAGCTTATCCACGTCCACTCTGTCTAACCCGCTCATAATTTTAAAGACCTCTATCAAGTCCCCTCTTAACCTTCTGCGCTCCAAAGAATAAAGACCTAACTTGTTCAACCTTTCTCTGTAACTTAGTTGCTGAAACCCAGGCAACATTCTAGTAAATCTCCTCTGTACTCTCTCTATTTTGTTGACATCCTTCCTATAATTAGGCGACCAAAATTGTACTCCATACTCCAGAATTGGCCTCACCAATGCCTTGTACAATTTTAACATTACATCCCAACTTCTATATTCAATGCTCTGATTTATAAAGGCCAGCACACCAAAAGCTTTCTTTACCACCCTATCTACATGAGATTCCACCTTCAGGGAACTATGCACAGTTATTCCTAAATCCCTCTGTTCAACTGCATTCCTCAATTCGCTACCATTTACCATGTACGTCCTATTTTGATTTGTCCTGCCGAGATGTAGCACCTCACACTTATCAGCATTAAACTCTATCTGCCATCTTTCAGCCCACTCTTCCAATGGCCTAAATCTCTCTGTAGACTTTGAAAATCTACTTCATTATCCACAACACCACCTATCTTAGTATCATCTGCATACTTACTAATCCAAATTAACCACACCATCATCCAGATCATTGATGTACATGACAAACAACAGTGGACCCAACACAGATCCCTGTGG
Organism: Malacoraja senta; assembly: GCA_038087875.1. Taxonomy (NCBI): domain Eukaryota; kingdom Metazoa; phylum Chordata; class Chondrichthyes; order Rajiformes; family Rajidae; genus Malacoraja; species Malacoraja senta. The sequence goes on from JAXLNO010004696.1 coordinate 27,423, forward strand.
CACCCCACTAGTCACCGGCCTCCAACCTGACAAACAGCCATCCACCATTACTCTCTGGCATCTCCCATTCAGCCACTGTTGAATCCATCTTGCTACTCCACCATTAATACCCAACAATTGAATCTTCTTAACCAACCTTCCATGAGGAACTTTGTCAAAGGCCTTACTGAAGTCCATATAGACAACATCCACTGCTTTACCCTCATCAATTTCCCTAGTAACCTCTTCGAAAAATTCAAGAAGATTAGTCAAACATGACCTTCCAGGCACAAATCTATGTTGACTGTTCCTAATCAGACCCTGCTTATCCAGATGCTTATATAAATTATCTCTAAGTATCCTTTCCATTAATTTGCCCACCACTGACGTCAAACTAACAGGTCTATAATTGCTAGGTTTACTCTTAGAACCCTTTTTAAACAACGGAACAACATGCGCAGTACGCCAATCCTCCGGCACTATTCCCGTTTCTAATGACATTTGAAATATTTCTGTCATAGCCCCTGCTATTTCTACACTAACTTCCCTCAATGTCCTAGGGAATATCCTGTCAGGACCTGGAGACTTATCCGTTTTCATATTTTTCAAAAGTGTCCGCACCTCCTCTTCTTTGAATCTCATAGTTTCCATTGCTACTCTGCTTGTTTCCCTTACCTCACATAATTCCATATCCTTCTCCTTCGTGAATACCGAAGAAAAGAAATTGTTCAATATCTCCCCCCATCTCTTTTGGCTCTGCAGATAGCTGTCCACTCTGACTCTCTAATGGACCAATTTTATTCCTTGTTATCCTTTTGCTATTAATATAGCTGTAGAAACCCTTTGGATTTACTTTCACCTTACTTGCCAAAGCAACCTCATATCTTTTAGCTTTTCTAATTTCTTTCTTAATATTCTTTTTGCATTCTTTATACTCCTCAAGCACCTCATTTATTCCATGCTGCCTATAATGATTGTAGATCTCTCTCTTTTTCCGAACCAAGTGTCCAATTTCCCTTGAAAACCATGGCTCTTTCCAATTTTTACTATTTCCTTTCAACCGAACAGGGACATAAAGATTCTGTACTCTTAAAATGTCACCTTTAAATGTCCTCCATTTCTCTTCTACATCCTTCCCATAAAACAAAATGTCCCAATTCACTCCTTTTAAATCCTTTCGCATCTCCTCAAAGTTAGCCTTTCTCCAATCCTTTGACCCTTTGACACTGACCCTTGACTCTGAACCTTTGATTCTGACCCTATGACTCACCCTTTGACTTTGGCCCTTTGACTGACCCTTTGACTCTGACACTTTAACTGACCCTTTAACTCTGACCCTTTGAATCTGACCCTTTGACTCTGACTCTTTGACCCTGATACTTTGACTCTGACCCATTGACTCTGACCCTTTGACTCTGACCATTTAAGTCTGACCCTTTGACTATGCCCCTTTGCTTTCACCCTTTGACCCTGACCCGTTGATCCTGACCCTTTGACACTGACCATTGACTCTGACCCTTTGACTCTGACCCTTTGACTCTGACCCCTTTACTCTTTTACGCTTTGACTCTTTGACCCTTTGACTCTGACCCTTTGACTCTGACCCTTTGACTCTGACCCTTTAACTCTGACCCTTTGACTCTGACCCTTGGACTCTGGCCCTTTGACTCTGGCCCTTTGACTCTGACCCTTTGACTCTGACCCTTTGACTCTGACCCTTTGACTCTGACCCCATTACTCTTTTACGCTTTGACTCTTTGACCCTTTGACTCTGATCCTTTAACTCTGACCCTTTGACTCTGACCCTTTGACTCTGACCCTTTGACTCTGACCCTTTGACTCTGACCCTTTGACTCTGACCCTTTGACTCTGACCCTTTGACTCTGACCCCATTACTCTTTTACGCTTTGACTCTTTGACCCTTTAACTCTGACCCTTTGACTCTGACCCTTTGACTCTGACCCCATTACTCTTTTACGCTTTGACTCTTTGACCCTTTAACTCTGACCCTTTGACTCTGACCCTTTGACTCTGACCCTTTGACGCTAACCCGTTGACTCTGAATCTTCGAACCTTAGACTCTGACCCTTTGACTCTGACCATTTGACTAACCTTTTGGCTCTGACCCTTTGACCCTTTGACTCTATGCCTTTGACTCTGACCCTTTGACCCTGACTCTTAGACCCTTTGACTCTGACCCTTTGATTCTTTGACCCTTTGACTCTGAACCTTTGACTCGGACCCTTTGACTTTGACCTCTGACTGACCCTTTGACCCTGATCCTTTGATCCTTTGACTGACACTTTCTATGACATTTGACCCCTTCACTGACCGTTTGATTGACCGTTTGATCCTTTGACCCGTTGACCTTTAGAACCTTTTATCAGACCCTTTGACTGACCCTTTGACTGATCGTTTGACCCCTTGACTCTGACCCTTTGAATTTAACCCTTTGACTGACCCTTTGACTGACCCTTTGACTGACACTTTGACTGAGCCTTTGACCCTATGACTTTGACCCTTTGACTGACCCCTTGACCATTTGACTCTGACCCTGTGACCCTTTGACTGACCCTTTAACTCTGACCCTTTTACTCTGACCCTCTGATTCTGACCCTTTGACTCTGACTTTGACGCTGACCTATTAACTCTGACTCTTTGACCCTGACCCTTTGACTGACCCTTTGACCTTGACCCTTTGACTCTGACCCTTTGACCCTCACCCTTTGACTTTGACCCTGACCTGTTGACCCTGACCCTTTGACCTGACCCTTTAACTCTGAACCTTTGACTCTGCCACTTTGACCATTTGACTGTGACCATGTGACCCTTTGACTCTGACCCTTTGACTCTGACCCATCGACCCTTTGACTTTGACTGACCAGTTGACACTTTGACCTTTTGACTCTTTGGCTCTGACCCTTTGACTCTTTGACCCTTTGACTCTGACTGAATATTTGACCCTTTTACTCTGACCCTTTGACGCTGGCCCTTTGACTCTGACCCTTTGTCTCTGCACCTCTGACCCTTTGACCCTTTGTCTCTGACACTTTGACTCTGAACCTTTGACTGAACCTTTGAGTCTTTGACCCTTTGACTGACCCTTTGACTTTGACCCTTTGACTCTGACGCTTTGACTCTGACCCTTTGTCTCTGAACCTCTGACCCTTTGACCCTTTGTCTCTGACACTTTGACTCTGAACCTTTGACTGAACCTTTGAGTCTTTGACCCTTTGACTGAGCCTTTGACTCGGACACTTTGACCTTTAGACTCTGACCCTTTGACTCTGACCCTTTGACTCTGACCCTTTGACTCTTACCCCTTGACTGACTTTGACCCTTTCATTCTGACCTTTTGACTGACCCTTTGACCGTTTGACTCTGACCCCTTAACACTGACCCTTTTACTCTGACCCGTTGACTGACTTTTTGACCCTTTGACTGACCCTTTGACTCTGACCCTTTGTCCCTTTGACCCTGATCCTTTGACACTAACCCTTTGACTCTTACCCTTTGACCCTTTGACTCTGACCCTTTAACTCTGACCCTTTGTTTCTGACCCTTTGACTTACTCTTTGACTTTGACCCTTTGTCTCTGAACCTTTGACTGCCTCTTTGACTCTTTGACCCTTTGACTCTGAGCTATTGATGGACACTTTGACATTTAGACTGAACCTTTGACCCTTTAACACTTTGACTGTGACCCTTTGATTGACCCTATGACTGACCCTTTGACTCTGACCCTTTTAACTATGACCCTTTGACTCTGACCCTTTAACTGACCCTTTCTCTGACCCTTTGACTCTGACCCTTTAACTATGACCCTTTGACTGTCCTTTTGACTGACCCTTTGACTCTGAATCTTTAACTCTGACCCTTTGACTCTGACCCTCTGACTGACCCTTTGACCCTATGACTCTGACCCTTTGACTTTGACCCTTTGACACCGACCCGTTGACTCTCACCCTTTGACCCTTTGATTCTGACCCTTTGACCCTTTGACTGACCCTTTGACTGACCCTTTAACTCTGACTTTTACTCTGACCCTTTGACCCTTTGACCCTAACCCTTTGACCCTAACCCTTTGACTCTGACCCTTTGATGGTTTGACCCTGATCCTTTGACCTTGACCCTTTGACTCTAACCCTTTAACTCTGACCCTTTGACTATGTCCCTTTGACTCTGACCCTTTGACTCTGACCATTTGACTGACCTTTTGGCTCTGACCCTTTGACCCTTTGACTCTATGCCTTTGACTCTGACCCTTTGACCCTGACTCTTAGACCCTTTGACTCTGACCCTTTGATTCTTTGACCCTTTGACTCCGAACCTTTGACTCAGACTCTTTGACTTTGACCTCTGACTGACCTTTTGACCCTGATCCTTTGACCCTTTGACTGACACTTTCTCTGACTTTTGACCCCTTCACTGACCGTTTGATCCTTTGACCCGTTGACCTTTAGACCCTTTCATCAGACCCTTTGACTGACCCTTTGATCGTTTGACCCTTTGACTCTGACCCTTTGAATTTGACCCTTTGACTGACCCTTTGACTCTGACCCCTTGACCATTTGACTCTGACCCTGTGACCCTTTGACTGACCCTTTTAACTCTGACCCTTTGACTCTGACCCTCTGATTCTGACCCGTTGACTCTGACTCTTTGACGCTGACCTATTAACTCTGACTCTTTGACCCTGACCCTTTGACTCTGACCCGTTTACTCTGACCCTTTGACTGACCCTTTGACCTTGACCCGTTGACTCTGACCCTTTGACCCTGACCATTTGACTTTGACCCTGACCTGTTGACCCTGACCCTTTGACCTGACCCTTTAACTCTGACCCTTTGCCCCTTTGACTCTGACCCCTTAACACTGACCCTTTTACTCTGACCCGTTGACTGACTTTTTGACCCTGACTGACCCTTTGACTCTTTCCCTTTGTCCCTTTGACCCTGATCCTTTGACACTAACCCTTTGACTCTTACCCTTTGACACTTTGACTCTGACCCTTTAACTCTGACCCTTTGTTTCTGACCCTTTGACTTTGACCCTTTGTCTCTGAACCTTTGACTGCCTCTTTGACTCTTTGACCCTTTGACTCTGAGCTATTGATGGACACTTTGACATTTAGACTGAACCTTTGACCCTTTAACACTTTGACTGTGACTCTTTGATTGACCCTTTGACTGACCCTTTGACTCTGACCCTTTTAACTATGACCCTTTGACTCTGACCCTTTAACTCCCTTTCTCTGACCCTTTGACTCTGACCCTTTAACTATGACCATTTGACTGTCCTCTTGACTGACCCTTTGACTCTGAATCTTTAACTCTGACCCTTTGACTCTGACCCTCTGATTGACACTTTGACCCTATGACTCTGACCCTTTGACTTTGACGCTTTGACACCGACCCGTTGACTCTCACCCTTTGACCCTTTGATTCTGACCCTTTGACCCTTTGACCCTTTGACTGACCCTTTGACTGACCCCTTAACTCTGACTTTGACTCTGACCCTTTGACCCTTTGACCCTGACCCTTTGACTCTGGCTCTTTGACTCTGACCCTTTGATGGTTTGACCCTGATCCTTTGACCTTGACCCTTTGACTCTAACCCTTTAACTCTGACCCTTTGACTATGTCCCTTTGACTCTGACTCTTTGACTCTGACCCTTCGAACCTGAACCTTTGAACCGGACCCTTTGACTCTGATCATTTGACTCTGACCCTTTGACTTTGACCCTTTGACTCTTTGACCCTTTGACTGACACTTTGACTCTGACTTTGGGTGACCCTTTGACTCTCTCTTTGAACCTTTGACTCTGACCCGTTGACCCTTTGACCCTAACCATTTGACCCTGACCCTTTGACTGTCTCTTTGACTGACCCTTTTACTCTGAACCTTTGACCCTTTGACTGACCCTTTGACTCCGACCGTTTGACTGACACTTTGACCCTTTGACTGACCGTTTGTCACTGATCCTTTGACTCTGACGCTTTGACTCTGACCCTTTGACTGACCCTTTGACTGACCCTTTGAATTTGACCCTTTGACTGACCCTTTGACTCTGACCCTTTGACACTTTTACTCTGACTCTTTGACCCTTTGACTCTGACCCTTTGACTCTGACCCTTTGAATCTTTGACCCTTAGACTCTGACCCTTTGAATCTTTGACCCTTTGACTCTGACCCATTGACTCTGACCATTTGAATCTTACCCTTTGACTCTGACACTTTGGCTGATTCTTTGACCCTTTGACTGACTCTGACCCTTTGACTCTGACCCTTGGACTGACCCTTTGACTCTTTGATTCTGACCCTTTGACCCTTTGACTCTAACCCTTTGAATCTGACCCTTTGAATCTGACCCTTTGACTCTGACCCTTTGACTACTTGACCCTTTGACCCTCACCCTTTGACTGACCCTTTGATTCTGACCTTTTGACTGACCCTTTGACTATGACCCTTTGACTGACCCTTTTATCTTGACCCTTTGATTATGACCCTTTGTCCAATTGACTGACCATTTCACCCTATGACTGACCATTTAACTCTGACACTTTGACTGACCCGTTGACTCTGACCCGTTGACCCTGACCCTTTGACCCATTGACCATGACCCTTTGACTGACGCTTTGACTGTTTGACCCTTTAACTGTTTGACCCTTTGACTGACCTTTAACCCTGACCCTTTGACTCGGACCCTTTGGCCATTTTACTCTGACCCCTTTGACCCTGTGACTAATCCTTTGACTCTAACCCTTTGACTAACCCTTTTACTCTTTGACCCTTTGACTCTGAGCCTTTGACTCGAACCCTTTGACCATTTGACTGACCATTTGATCCTTTGACTCTGACCCTTTGACTGACCTTTGGACTCTAACCCTTTGACGCTGACTTTCACTTTGACCCTTTGACCCTGACCCTTTGACTCTGACCTTTTGACTGAACGTTTGACACTTTGACTCCGACCCTTTGTCTCTGACCATTTGCCCCTTTGACCATGACCCTTTGACCTTGACCCTTTGACTCTGACCCTTTGACTGACCCTTTGACTGACCCTTTGACTGACTCTTTGACTCCGAACCTTTGACCCTGACCCTTTGACTTTGACCCTTTGATTGACCATTTGACTGACACTTTGACCCTTTGACCCTGAACCTTTGACTCTGACCCTTTGACTCTGAACCTTTGACCCTGACCCTTTGAATCTGACCCGTTGATTTTGACCCTTTGACTGACCCTTTGACTGACCCGTTGACTGACCTTTTGACTGACCTTTTGACTGACTCTTTGACTGACCCTTTGACTGACCCTTTGATCCTTTGACTCAGACCCTTTGACCTATTGACTGACCCTTTGCTCAGATCCTTTGATTATGACCCTTTGCTCTGACCCTTTGACTGACCTTTTGACTCTGATCCTTTGACCCTTTGACTCAGACCCTTTGACTCTTTGACCCTTTGACTCTGACCCTTTGACTGTCACTTTGACTCTGACCCTTTGACTCTGACCCTTTGACTCTGACCCTATGCCTCTGACCCTTTGACCCTGACCCTATGCCTCTGACCCTTTGGCCCTGACCATTTGACTGATCCTTTGACTCTGACCCTTTGACTCTGACCATTTGACTGACCCTTTGACTCTGACCCTTTGACCTTTGACTGACCCTTTGACTGACCATTTGACTGACCCTATGACCCTGACTTTGACCCTTTGTTTGACCCTTTGACTGACCCTTTGATGCTTTCACTCAGACCCTTTGACCTTTTGAATTTGACCCTTTGACTCTGACCCTATGACTGACCCTTTGACACTTTGTCTCTGACCCTTTGACTCTGACCCTTTGTCTCTGACTCTTTGACTTTGACCCTTTGACTCTGACCCTTTGACTCTGATCCTTTGACTCTGATATTTGACTGACCCTTTGACCCTTTGTCTCTTACCCTTTGACTCTGACCATTTGTCTCTGATTCTTTGACCTTGACCCTTTGACCATTTGACTCTGACGCTTTGACCCTATGACTCTGACCCTATGACTATGACCCTTTGACTCTGAACCTTTGACCCTGACCCTTTGACTCTGACCCTTTGACTCTTTGACCCTTTGACTCTTTGTCCCTTTGACTCTTACCCTTTGACTTTGACCCTTTGCGTCTAACCCTTTGACTCTTTGACACTTTGACTCGGACCCTTTGGTTCTGACCCTTTGACTGAACCTTTGACCCTGACCCTTTGAACCTGACCCTTTGACCCTGACCCTTTGACTGACCCTTTGACTCTGACCCTTTGACTCTTTGACCCTTTGACCCTTTGACTGACCCTTTGACTGATCCTTTGATTCTGACCCTTTGACCCTGACTCTTTGACCCTTTGATTCGGACCCTTTGACTCTTTGACCCTTTGACTGACCCCTTGTCCCTGACCCTTTTACTTTAACCCTTTGCCTCTGACCCTTTGACTCTGACCCTTTGACTGACCCTTTCTCTGACCCTTTCTCTGACCTTTTGAACCTTTGACTGACCCTTTGATTCTTTGTCTCTCTGTCTCTCTGTCTCTCTGTCTCTCTGCCTCTCTCTCTCCCTCTGTCTCTCGGTCTCTCTGTCTCTCTGCCTCTCTCTCTCTGTCTCTCTCTCTGTCTCTCTGTCTCTCTGTCTCTCTGTCTCTCTGTCTCTCTGTCTCTCTGTCTCTCTGTCTCTCTGTCTCTCTGTCTCTCTGTCTCTCTGTCTCTCTGTCTCTCTGTCTCTCTGTCTCTCTGTCTCTCTGTCTCCCTGTCTCCCTGTCTCTCTGTCTGTCTCTCTCTCTCTCTCTCTCTGTCCACCTCCCTCTGAGGCAGAGAATCCCACAGACTCACCACTCTGTGAGAAAAAGTGTTTCCTCGTCTCCGTTCTAAATGGCTTACTCCTTATTCTTAAACTGTGTGTGTGGCCCCTGGTTCTGGAGGGCTCAGAGGGCGGTGGAGGCCGGTTCTCTGGATGCTTTCAAGAGAGAGCTAGATAGGGCTCTTAACGATAGCGGAGTCAGGGGATATGGGGAGAAGGCAGGAACGGGGTACTGATTTGGGGATGATCAGCCACCATCACATTGAATGGCGGTGCTGGCTCGAAGGTCCTAATGGCCCAATCCTGCACCTATTGTCTATTGTCTGTTGTCTATTGTCTGTTGTCTATTGACTCTTTGATGCTTTGAGCAAGACTTGGACAAGCTCAGTTCTCTCAATGACAACTTTCATGGGGCTGGGGAGTCTACAACTGACCCTGGCATGGGGAAGAGTCGGATGTCGGATACCCGAGCGTGTGACTATTCTATGGAACAAGAATCTTGACTCATCAATCAATGTGATTCGGCTCGATGCTGACTGGCGTATCGCAATACACTTTGCTCGCGACGAGAAGGTATTTGACTTTCACTTTGACTCTGTGACTCTATGATTTGATTTGATTTGATTTAATATGTTGTCATCGTCTGTCTTCAATGAAGAGTCAACGAAATTGTTTTCCCCTTTGACTCGAATGGCTCTTATTGAAGCTATGACAATGACAATGACTAAATACGAAACTATGACTCGAAGGCTATGTGGTTGTATGACTAGGAATCTCAAGAAAGGTGTCAAGAAAGTTTATTGTCATGTGTCCTTGACAGGACAATGAAATTCTTGCTTTGCTTCAGCACAACGGGACATAGACGGCATTGACTACAAGACAGATCAGTGTGTCCATATACACCATCATATAAATATATACACACACATGAATAAATAAACGGATAAAGTGCAAATAACAGATAATAATGGGCTATTAATGTTCAGAGTTTTGTCCGAGCCGAGTTTAATAGACTGATTACAAAATTCTTAAGAATTTTGGACAGGCTAGATGCAGGAAGATTGTTCCCGATGTTGGGGAAGTCCAGGACAAGGGGTCACACACAGTTTAAGGATAAAGGGGGAAGTCTTTTAGAACCGAGATGAGAAAAACATTTCTCACACAGAGAGCGGTGAATCTGTGGAATTCTCTGCCACAGAAGGTAGTCGAGGCCAGTTCATTGGCTGTACTTAAGAGGGAGTTAGATGTGGCCCTTGTGGCTAAAGGGATCAGGGGGTATGGAGAGAAGGCAGGTACGGGATACTGAGTTGGATGATCAGCCATGATCGTATTGAATGGCGGTGCAGGCTCGAAGGGCCGAATGGCCTACTCGGGATGGGACTAGTGTAGATGGGGCATGTTGGTCGGGGTGGGACTAGTGTAGATGGGGCATGTTGGTCGGGGTGGGACTAGTGTAGATGGGGCATGTTGGTCGGGGTGGGACTAGTGTAGATGGGGCATGTTGGTCGGGGTGGGACTAGTGTAGATGGGGCATGTTGGTCGGGGTGGGACTAGTGTACATGGGGCATGTTGGTCGGGGTGGGACTAGTGTAGATGGGGCATGTTGGTCGGGGTGGGACTAGTGTAGATGGGGCATGTTGGTCGGGGTGGGACTAGTGTAGATGGGGCATGTTGGTCGGGGTGGGACTAGTGTAGATGGGGCATGTTGGTCGGGGTGGGACTAGTGTAGATGGGGCATGTTGGTCGGGGTGGGACTAGTGTAGATGGGGCATGTTGGTCGGGGTGGGACTAGTGTCGATGGGGCATGTTGGTCGGGGTGGGACTAGTGTAGATGGGTCATGTCGGTCGGGGTGGGACTAGTGTAGATGGGGCATGTTGGTCGGGGTGGGACTAGTGTAGATGGGGCATGTTGGTCGGGGTGGGACTAGTGTAGATGGGGCATGTTGGTCGGGGTGGGACTAGTGTAGATGGGGCATGTTGGTCGGGGTGGGACTAGTGTAGATGGGGCATGTTGGTCGGGGTGGGACTAGTGTAGATTGGGCATGTTGACCGGTGTGGGACTAGTGTAGATGGGGCACGTTGGTCGGGGTGGGACTAGTGTAGATGGGGCATGTTGGTCGTGGTGGGACTAGTGTAGATGGGTCATGTTGGTCGGGGTGGGACTAGTGTAGATGGGGCATGTTGGTCGGGGTGGGACTAGTGTAGATGGGGCATGTTGGTCGTGGTGGGACTAGTGTAGATGGGTCATGTTGGTCGGGGTGGGACTAGTGTAGATGGGGCATGTTGGTCGGGGTGGGACTAGTGTAGATGGGGCATGTTGGTCGTGGTGGGACTAGTGTAGATGGGTCATGTTGGTCGGGGTGGGACTAGTGTAGATGGGGCATGTTGGTCGGGGTGGGACTAGTGTAGATGGGGCATGTTGGTCGTGGTGGGACTAGTGTAGATGGGTCATGTTGGTCGGGGTGGGACTAGTGTAGATGGGGCATGTTGGTCGGGGTGGGACTAGTGTAGATGGGGCATGTTGGTCGGGGTGGGACTAGTGTAGATGGGGCATGTTGGTCGGGGTGGGACTAGTGTAGAAGGGGCATGTTGGTCGGGGTGGGACTAGTGTAGATTGGGCATGTTGGTCGGGGTGGGACTAGTGTAGATGGGGCATGTTGGTCGGGGTGGGACTAGTGTAGATGGGGCATGTTGGTCGGGGTGGGACTAGTGTAGATGGGGCATGTTGGTCGGGGTGGGACTAGTGTAGATGGGTCATGTTGGTCGGGGTGGGACTAGTGTAGATGGGGCATGTTGGTCGGGGTGGGTCTAGTGTAGATGGGGCATGTTGGTCGGGGTGGGACTAGTGTAGATGGGGCATGTTGGTCGGGGTGGGACTAGTGTAGATGGGGCATGTTGGTCGGGGTGGGACTAGTGTAGATGGGGCATGTTGGTCGGGGTGGGACTAGTGTAGATGGGGCATGTTGGTCGGGGTGGGACTAGTGTAGATGGGGCATGTTGGTCGGGGTGGGACTAGTGTACATGGGGCATGTTGGTCGGGGTGGGACTAGTGTAGATGGGGCATGTTGGTCGGGGTGGGACTAGTGTAGATGGGGCATGTTGGTCGGGGTGGGACTAGTGTAGATGGGGCATGTTGGTCGGGGTGGGACTAGTGTAGATGGGGCATGTTGGTCGGGGTGGGACTAGTGTAGATGGGGCATGTTGGTCGGGGTGGGACTAGTGTAGATGGGGCATGTTGGTCGGGGTGGGACTAGTGTCGATGGGGCATGTTGGTCGGGGTGGGACTAGTGTAGATGGGTCATGTCGGTCGGGGTGGGACTAGTGTAGATGGGGCATGTTGGTCGGGGTGGGACTAGTGTAGATGGGGCATGTTGGTCGGGGTGGGACTAGTGTAGATGGGGCATGTTGGTCGGGGTGGGACTAGTGTAGATGGGGCATGTTGGTCGGGGTGGGACTAGTGTAGATGGGGCATGTTGGTCGGGGTGGGACTAGTGTAGATTGGGCATGTTGACCGGTGTGGGACTAGTGTAGATGGGGCACGTTGGTCGGGGTGGGACTAGTGTAGATGGGGCATGTTGGTCGTGGTGGGACTAGTGTAGATGGGTCATGTTGGTCGGGGTGGGACTAGTGTAGATGGGGCATGTTGGTCGGGGTGGGACTAGTGTAGATGGGGCATGTTGGTCGTGGTGGGACTAGTGTAGATGGGTCATGTTGGTCGGGGTGGGACTAGTGTAGATGGGGCATGTTGGTCGGGGTGGGACTAGTGTAGATGGGGCATGTTGGTCGTGGTGGGACTAGTGTAGATGGGTCATGTTGGTCGGGGTGGGACTAGTGTAGATGGGGCATGTTGGTCGGGGTGGGACTAGTGTAGATGGGGCATGTTGGTCGTGGTGGGACTAGTGTAGATGGGTCATGTTGGTCGGGGTGGGACTAGTGTAGATGGGGCATGTTGGTCGGGGTGGGACTAGTGTAGATGGGGCATGTTGGTCGGGGTGGGACTAGTGTAGATGGGGCATGTTGGTCGGGGTGGGACTAGTGTAGAAGGGGCATGTTGGTCGGGGTGGGATTAGTGTAGATTGGGCATGTTGGTCGGGGTGGGACTAGTGTAGATGGGGCATGTTGGTCGGGGTGGGACTAGTGTAGATGGGGCATGTTGGTCGGGGTGGGACTAGTGTAGATGGGGCATGTTGGTCGGGGTGGGACTAGTGTAGATGGGGCATGTTGGTCGGGGTGGGACTAGTGTAGATGGGGCATGTTGGTCGTGGTGGGACTAGTGTAGATGGGTCATGTTGGTCGGGGTGGGACTAGTGTAGATGGGGCATGTTGGTCGGGGTGGGACTAGTGTAGATGGGGCATGTTGGTCGTGGTGGGACTAGTGTAGATGGGTCATGTTGGTCGGGGTGGGACTAGTGTAGATGGGGCATGTTGGTCGGGGTGGGACTAGTGTAGATGGGGCATGTTGGTCGGGGTGGGACTAGTGTAGAAGGGGCATGTTGGTCGGGGTGGGACTAGTGTAGATGGGGCATGTTGGTCGGGGTGGGACTAGTGTAGATGGGGCATGTTGGTCGGGGTGGGACTAGTGTAGACGGGGCATGTTGGTCGGGGTGGGACTAGTGTAGATGGGGCATGTTGGTCGGGGTGGGACTAGTGTAGATGGGGCATGTTGGTCGGGGTGGGACTAGTGTAGATGGGGCATGTTGGTCGGGGTGGGACTAGTGTAGATGGGGCATGTTGGTCGGGGTGGGACTAGTGTAGATGGGGCATGTTGGTCGGGGTGGGACTAGTGTAGATGGGGCATGTTGGTCGGGGTGGGACTAGTGTAGATGGGGCATGTTGGTCGGGGTGGGACTAGTGTAGATGGGGCATGTTGGCCGGTGTGGGACTAGTGTAGATGGGGCATGTTGGTCGGGGTGGGACTAGTGTAGATGGGGCATGTTGGTCGGGGTGGGACTAGTGTAGATGGGGCATGTTGGTCGGGGTGGGACTAGTGTAGATGGGGCATGTTGGTCGGGGTGGGACTAGTGTAGATGGGGCATGTTGGTCGGGGTGGGACTAGTGTAGATGGGGCATGTTGGCCGGTGTGGGACTAGTGTAGATGGGGCATGTTGGTCGGGGTGGGACTAGTGTAGATGGGGCATGTTGGTCGGGGTGGGACTAGTGTAGATGGGGCATGTTGGTCGGGGTGGGACTAGTGTAGATGGGGCATGTTGGTCGGGGTGGGACTAGTGTAGATGGGGCATGTTGGTCGGGGTGGGACTAGTGTAGATGGGGCATGTTGGTCGGGGTGGGACTAGTGTAGATGGGGCATGTTGGTCGGGGTGGGACTAGTGTAGATGGGGCATGTTGACCGGTGTGGGTGAGTTGGGCCGAAGGGCCTGTTTCCACACTGTATCGCTCTATGACTATGTGACCAGTGATTACGGCCCCTTAATTTGAGGAAGAACATTCTTGCTATTGAGGGAGCCCAGCGTCGGTTCACCAGGTTAATTCCCGGGATGGCGGGACTGTCATATGCTGATACAATGACATATGCTCTGTTGCCTGATGCCTCGACATGACTTTAAGACTGTGACTTTGAATCTATGAATGTCTCTATGAATCTGTGAATGATTATAGAAAAAACACATAGAAAATAGGTGCAGGAGGAGGCCATTTGGCCCTTCGAGCCTGCACCGCCATTCATTGTGATCATGGCTGATCGTCCCCAATCAATAACCCGTGCCTGCCTTCTCCCCATATCCCTTGACTCCACTAGCCACTAGAGCTCTATCTAACTCTCTCTTAAATCCATCCAGTGACTTGGGCAGGGAATTCCACAAATTCACAACTCTCTGGGTAGAAAAGTTTATTCTCACCTCAGTTTCAAATGACCACCCCTTTATTCTAAGACTGTGTGGCCCCTGGTTCTGGACTCGCCCAACATTGGGAACATTTTTCCTGCATCTAGCTTGTCCAGTCCTTTTATAATTTTACATGTTTCTATAAGATCTCTCCTCTCATCCTTCTAAACTCCAGTGAATACAAGCCTAGTCTTTTCAATCTTTCCTCATATGACAGTCCCGCCATCCCAGGGATCAATCTGGTGAACCTACGCTGCACTGCCTCAATCACAAGGATGTCCTTCCTCAAATTAGGAGACCAAAACTGTACACAATACTCCAGATGTGGTCTCACCAGAGCCCTATACAACTGCAGAAGGACCTCTTTACTCCTATACTGAAATCCTCTTGTTATGAAGGCCAACATGCCATTCGCTTTCTTCACTGCCTGCTGTACCTGCATGTTTACTTTCAGTGACTGGTCTACAAGGACCCCCAGGTCTCCTCTGGATGTCCCCATCATTGGGATTTTTTTCCTGCACCTAGCTTGTCCAGTCCTTTTATAGTTGTATAACTTTAGACAATAGACAATAGACAACAGGTGCAGGAGGAGGCCATTCGGCCCTTCGAGCCAGCACCGCCATTCAATGTGATCATGGCTGATCGTCCCCAATCAGTACCCCGTTCCTGCCTTCTCCCCATATCCCCTGACTCCGCTATCTTTAAGAGCCCTATCTAGCTCTCTCTTGAAAGCATCCACAGAACCGGCCTCCACCGACCTCTGAGGCAGAGAATCCCACAGATTCACCACTCTCTGTGAGAAAAAGTGTTTCCTCGTCTCCGTTCTAAATGGCCGACCCCTTATTCTTAAACTGTGTGTGTGGCCCATGGTTCTGGACTCCCCCAACATCGGGAACATGTTTCCTGCCTCTAGCGTGTCCATGCCCTTAACAATCTTATATGTTTCAATGAGATTGCCTCTCATCCTTCTAAACTACAGAGTGTACAAGCCCAGCCGCTCCATTCTCTCAGCATATGACAGTCCCGCCATCCCGGGAATTAACCCGGTGAACCTACGCTGGGCTCCCTCAATAGCAAGAATGTCCTTCCTCAAATTAGAACATGCAAACTCCGCACAGACAGCACCCGTGGTCAGGATCGAACCCGGGTCTCTGGCGCTGTGAGGCAGCAACTCTACCGCTGCCCCACCGTGCCACCCTAATACCTTCAGGTGCCAATCCTATATTTGATATCCTTCCCTTCACCGAGCAGTAGTGGGTCTAACTTAACTTTTCCACACTGAGGGTGGTGGGTGTATGGAACGAGCTGCCGGAGGAGGTAGTTGAGGCGGGGACTATCCCCAACGTTTAAGAAACAGTTGGACAGGTACGTGGATAGGACAGGTTTGGAGGGATATGGACCAAACGCAGGCAGGTGGGACTAGTGTAGATGGGGCATGTTGGTCGGGGTGGGACTAGTGTAGATGGGGCAAGTTGGCCAGTTTGGGCAAGTTGGGCCGAAGGGCCTGTTTCCACACTGTATCACTCTATGACTCTGAGGACATCCACCCTCGGAGTATTCTCTGTGTAGTAATCCCTCATCCCCAATGTGTATTACTAATTACTAATATTAATTACTAATTACTAATACTATGAAACATCTAAGTATTCTCCGTTACTTTCCCCTTTCTCCGAGTAGCGTCCCTCTTCCCCAGAGTGTTACATAGAAACATAGAAACATTAGAAAATAGGTGCAGGAGGAGGCCATTCGGCCCTTCGAGCCGGCACCGCCATTCATTGTGATCATGGCTGATCGTCCCCAATCAATACCCCGTGCCTGCCTTCTCCCCATATCCCTTGACTCCACTAGCCCCTAGAGCTCTATCTAACTCTCTCTTAAATCCATCCAGTGACTTGGCCTCCACTGCCCTCTGTGGCAGAGAATTCCACAGATTCACAACTCTCTGGGTGGAAAAGTTTCTCCTCATCTCAGTCCCAAATGGCCACAGATTCACAACTCTCTGGGTGAAATTCTGTTTCCTCACCTCAGTCTTAAATGACCTCCCCTTTATTCTAAGACTGTGTGGCCCCTGGTTCTGGACTCGCCCAACATTGGGAACATTTTTCCTGCATCTAGCTTGTCCAGTCCTTTTATAATTTTATATGTTTCTATAAGATCCCCCCTCATCCTTCTAAACTCCAGTAAATACAAGCCTAGTCTTTTCAATCTTTCCTCATACGACAGTCCCGCCATCCCAGGGATCAATCTGGTGAACCTACGCTGCACTGCCTCAATCACAAGGATGTCCTTTCTCAAATTCGTAGACCAAAACTGTACACAATACTCCAGATGTGGTCTCACCAGAGCCCTATACAACTGCAGAAGGACCTCTTTACTCCTATACTGAAATCCTCGCAGAGCATCCTCTGTGTAATATCCCTCATCCCCAAGCTGTTCGTGGGAGTATTACTAATACTCCCAACCTGTCTGTTACATCCGAGGACCACACCTGGAGAACTGCGTACAGTTTTGGCCTCCTAATCTGAGGAAAGACATTCTTGCCATAGAGGGAGTACAGAGAAGGTTCACCAGACTGATTCCTGGGATGTCAGGACTTTCATATGGAGAAAGACTGGATAGACTCGGCTTGTACTCGCTGGAATTTAGAAGATTGAGGGGGGATCGTATAGAAACTTACAAAATTCTTAAGGGGTTGGACAGGCTAGATGCAGGAAGATTGTTCCCGATGTTGGGGAAGTCCATGACAAGGGGTGACACAGTTTAAGGATAACGGGGAAGTCTTTTAGGACCGAGATGAGATTTTTTTTTTTCATACAGAGAGTGGTGAATCTGTGGAATTCTCTGCCACAGAAGGTAGTTGAGGCCAGTTCATTGGCTGTATTTAAGAGGGAGTTAGATGTGGCCCTTGTGGCTAAAGGGATCAGGGGGTATGGAGAGAAGGCAGGTACAGGATACTGAGTTGAATGATCAGCCATGATCATATTGAATGGCGGTGCAGGCTCGAAGGGCCGAATGGCCTCTACTCCTGCACCTGTTGTCTATGTTTCTATGTCTAGGTATCTATTCCTCATCCTGGCAATGTTACTCTGAGTGTTACTGAGACTGGCAAGCCTTCTAGTATCCTCCGAGTGACATTACTCACTCCAGGGTGTTACTGCATGCTATTGATACGTAAGTATTGATATTGTAAGTATTGGGAATATCCTGTTGGTTACACCCCTCACACACCAGTGTGTTACCTGTGAGTATCATTCTTACTGGGAATACTTGAAATATTCCGTGTGTAATGTCCTTCACCCCAACAGTGTTACTATTGGGTATCATGTTACTGCAAACACTTACAGTATTCTTTGTGCAATAATCCTCATCTCCAGTGTGTTAGCGCGAGTATTACCAAAACTGCGAAGCCTCGGAGTATTCTCTGTGTAGTATCTCTCACCCCCAGTGTGTTAGTGCGAGTATTACTAATACTATGAACCCACGAAGTATTCTCTGTTACACCTCCCCAGCCCAATTTGTTACTCTAAATGTTACTTTACTGCGGAGTACTCTCCGAGCTGCGTCCTCTTCCCCAGAGTGTTATTGCGAGCATAATTATTACTCCCAATACCTGGGATACCCTCTGCATTTTATCCCTCACCCTGGGGGTGTTACTCCGAGTTACTGAGACTGGCAAGCCTTCTAATATTATCAGTGTAACAATACTTCACGCTAAGCGTATAACGCGAGTATTAGTATCACTGACACCCCTTATTGTATCGTCAGAGTAACAGTCCTCACTCTCAGAGTGTACCGGTGAGTATTAGTATCACTGACACCCCTTATATATCGTCAGAGTAACAGTCCTCACTCTCAGAGTGTACCGGTGAGTATTAGTGCTATTGACACCCTTTTGGGTTATCCGCTGAGTAACATTCTTTATCTCAGGTTGTTGCTGTGATTGTTACCGAGTCTGTTAATCCTTGGAATAGAACACCATCTGTAGTATTTTCTGTGTAAAGTCCCTCACCCCCCATATGTGTTACTGCGAATATCATTGTTACTCCGACACTTGTAGCATTCTCCGTGTAATATCCCTACTGCCCAGTGTGTAGCTCTGAGTATTACTGACGCAATCAACACTTGGAGTATTGTCTGAGTAATTATTCCTACCCCCAGATTGTTACTGTCAGCATCAATGATACAGTCAACACATGGAGTATTGACAGGGTAATACTTATCTCCCCCTGTGTGTCATTGAATGAATGGATGAATGAATGAATGGATGAATGAATGAATGAATGAATGAATGAATGAATGAATAATATTGCGAGTATTATTGTTACTTGGGGAACATTTGCTGTTTAATATCCAACCCCCCTCCCCCCACACAGTATTACTTA
Organism: Malacoraja senta; assembly: GCA_038087875.1. Classification (NCBI taxonomy): domain Eukaryota; kingdom Metazoa; phylum Chordata; class Chondrichthyes; order Rajiformes; family Rajidae; genus Malacoraja; species Malacoraja senta. The sequence goes on from JAXLNO010004696.1 coordinate 46,449, forward strand.
ATATGATTGTCGCTGGCAATATTTGGAGTCAACCCTTGTAGTATTGTCGTTGTAAAATTCCTTACCCCCACATTAATACTATGAGTAACATTGATTACTGGAAACACTTGGAGTATTCTTTGTGCGACATCTCTCTCACCTCCAGTGTGTTACTCTGAGTATTGTTGATAGTGGCAACACTTGAAGTATTGTCTCTGTAATATACTTACCGTAGCGTGCTAGTGTCATTGCTACGAACACTGACAAACCATTGGAGTAATATTTGTGCTACATTGCTCGCCCCAAGCATGTTAATGCCAGTGTTACTAATACTCTAGGTACTTGGAATAGCCTGTTTGTTACACACCCACAGTGTATTATTACGTGTATAATTGTTACTCCAACACTTGGAGTATTCTCTGAGTAATGTCCCTCTCCCCCATTGTGTTACGATTGAGTATTATTGTTACTGGCTACACTTGTAGTATTATATGTTCAATATCCCTCATGCCCGGTGCGTTAATGTGAGTATTAATGATACATCCAACACTTGGAATAATATTGTCTGAGTAATATTCCTACACCCAGTTTATTACTGTCAGCATCAATGATGCAGTCAACGCATGGAGTATTGTCTGGGTCATGTCCTTCTCTCCCTGTGTGCCATGGAATGAATGAGTGAGTAATACTGTGAGTTTCATTGTTACTTGAGGAACATTTGCTGTTTACTCGGTTACATGGAACATTTGGAGTATTTCTCTGGGTAACATCCAACATCCAACAGCGTGTTATCGAGTATCCTTGCTTCTGGCAACTCTTTGAGTATCATCTGTGCGATATTCCTTACCTCCAATGTTTTACTGTGATTGTCATTGTTACTCCCAACACTTGGAGTGTCTTCTGTGTAACGTCCCTCGCCCCAATGTGCTACTGCGAGTATCATTATTACTGACAACCCTTGAAGTATTACCTGTGTAATATACCTTAGTGTGATTGGTACTGACACTGTCAAACCATTGGAGTAATATCTGTGTAGCATTACTCACCCCAGGGCGTTATTTCAAGGGTTATTAATACTGTAGGTACTTCAAATATCCTGTTTGTTACATCCCTCCCCCATGTGTGTTAATGTGAGTATCATTATTACTCTAACACTTGGAGTATGGTCTATGTTTTATTGCTACCCTCAGTTTGTTACTGTCAGCATCAATGATACAGTCAACATGGAGTATTGTCTGGGTAATGTTTGTCTCCCCAGTGTGCCGTCGAATGAATGAATAATACTACGAGTATCATTGTTACTTGAGGAACATTTGCTGTTTATTCTGTTAATACCCCCCCCCCCAGAGTATTACTTAATATAATTGTTGCTGGCAATATTTGTAGTCAACACTTGGAGTATTGTCTGTGCAATATCCCTTACCCCCAGAGTAATATCCACCAGCCCCAGTGTGGGACTGAATATCTTTGATACTGGCAACTCTTTGAGTATTCTCTGTGTCATATTCCTTACCCGCAGTTTGTTGCTGTGAGTATCATCCTTACTCTCAATACTTGGAGTATTCTATGTGTAAAGTCCTACTGCTACTGTGTTACTATTGAGAATCATTGTTGCTGCAAAACTTGGAGTATTGCCTCTGTAATATCCTTCCGCCAGTGTGATGGTGTGACTATTAGTAAAACTGTCAAACCATTTGGAGTAACAATGTCTGTGTAACATTGCTCACCCCAGGGCGTTAATTCAAGTGTTATTAATACTGTAGGTACTTCAAATATCCTGTTTGTTACATCCCTCCCCCGTGTGTGTTAATGTGAGTATCATTATTACTCTAACACTTGGTGTATTCCCTGAGTAATGTTCATCAACCCCACCGTGTGTCACTGCGAGTATTAATCATACAGTCAAGACAGGGAGTATTGCTGGTGCAACATTCCTTACCCCGTGAACAGGGGTTCCCAACCTTTCTCGTCCCATTTACCCCTGGTAACTTTAATAGCACGTAGCAGTGTTATTTCACTTATACATGAACAACTAATGATGAACCAGAACCAAACACAGTCAGGCAATGAGAAAAAATATGTACAAATCCAGGAATCAACAAATTTACCCCCCCTGGGGTTAAAGTTACCCCAGGTTGGGAAGCTTACCCGAGAGTAATAGTTTGTTTATTACTAACACTGTCAACCAAAATGGAGTGATCCTTTGTCACTCCACTCACTCCAATGTGTTACTGCAAGTATTACTGATGCAGTCAACACATGGAAACATAGAAACATAGACAATAGGTGCAGGAGTAGAGGCCATTCGGCCCTTCGAGCCTGCACCGCCATTCAATATGATCATGGCTGATCATCCAACTCAGTATCCCGTACCTGCCTTCTCTCCATACCCTCTGATCCCCTTTAGCCACAAGGGCCACATCTAGCTCCCTCTTAAATATAGCCAATGAACTGGCCTCGACTACCTCTCTGTAGCAGAGAGTTCCAGAGATTCACACTCTCTGTGTGAAAAAAGTTCTTCTCATCTCGGTTTTAAAGGATTTCCCCCTTTATCCTTAAGCTGTGACCCCTTGTCCTGGACTTCCCCAACATCGGGAGCAATCTTCCTGCATCTAGCCTGTCCAACCCCTTAAGAATTTTGTACGTTTCTATAAGATCCCCTCTCAATCTCCTAAATTCTAGCGAGTATAAGCCGAGTCTATCCAGTCTTTCTTCATATGAAAGTCCAGACATCCCAGGAATCAGTCTGGTGAACCTTCTCTGCACTCCCTCTATGGCAAGAATGTCTTTCCTCAGATTTGGAGACCAAAACTGCACGCAATACTCCAGGTGTGGTCTCACCAAGACCCTGGAGTATTGTCTGGGTAATATTCAATCGTACAGTCAATGCATGGAGTATTACCTGGGTAATATTCAATGATACAGTCAACGCATGGAGTATTACCTGGGTAATATTCAATGATACAGTCAACGCATGGAGTATTAACTGGGTAATATTCCTTACCCACAGTGTGATACTGAGATTGTTACAGATACTGTATATACTTCCTATTTAAAACTGTTACTGCAACATTCCCCGAGTAATACTCCTCCGCCCCCAATGATTGAATGAATGAATGAATGAATGAATGAATGATACTGTGAGTATCATTATTACTGGTCACCCTTGGAGTATGTGCAGTTACTGTACGCTACTTACGTCTTAGAGTATTCTCTGTGTAGTATTCTTTTCCCCGGGGAGATGGTGCGATTGATACTGGCAACTGTCAAAGCATGGAGTAATCTCCGTGTTACTGCGAGTATCATTGTTACTCTCAACACTTGGAGTATTCGCAATGTAACGTCCCCGACCCCCCCCAGTGTGTTACCGCGAGTACCATTATTTACTCCAACATTTGTAGTAATCTCTGTGTAATATCCCCTGCCCAGTGTGTTAATCTGAGTATTACTGATACATCCAACGCTTGACGTATTTTCTGAGTATTATTCCTCCTCCCAGTTTGTTACTGTCAGCATCAATGATACAATCAACACACGGAGTATTGGCTGGGTAATGGTTATCTCCCCCAAGTGTGTCATGGAATGAATGAATAATACTGCGTGTATCAATGTTACTTGAGGAACATTTGCTGTTTACTCTGTTTAATATCCACCACCCCAAGACTATTACTTAATATTATTGTTACTACCAATATATTTTGAGTCAACACTTGGAGTATTGTCTGTGCAATATTCCTTACCACAGAGTAATACTGTGAGTATCATTGTTACTGGAAACACTTGGAGTATTCTCTGTGCAACATCTGTCTCACCTCCAAAGTGGTACTGCGAGTATCATTGTTCCCGGCAACAATTGGAGTATTCTCTGCCTTATATCTGTGTTGCTGAATGTACGAATGAATGATACCATGAGTATCATTGCTACTTGGAAGATTTGGAGTATTTTCTGCGTAATATCCATCATCCCCAGCGTGGTACTGAGTATCTTTGAGACTGGCAGCTCTTTGAGTATTCTCTGTGTAATATTCCTTACCCGCAGTTTGTTACTGTGAGCATCATCCTTACTCTCAATACTTGGAGTATTCTCTGTGTAAAGCCCCTCACCCCATACTCTGTTACCATTGAGTATCATTGTTGCTGGCAAAACTTGAAGTATTGACTCTGTAATATTCCTTACACCAGTGTGATGGTGTGAATGTTAGTAACACTGTCAAACATATTGGAGTAATATCTGGGTAACATCGCTCACCCCAGGGTGTTAATGCGAGTGCTATTAATACCGTTGGTACTTGGAATAGACGGTGTGTTACATCCCTCCCCCCAAGTGTGCTAATGTGAGTATCATTATTACTCTAACACTTGAAGTATTCCCTGAGTAATGTCCCTCACCCCCACAATGTGTCACTGCGAGTATTACTCACCCAGTCAACCCTGAGACTATTGTCGGAGTGACGTCCCTTACCCAAAGCGACAGTTTAGTTTGTTACTAAGACTGTAAAACAATTGGAGTAATCTCCTGTGTAACAACCCTCCCTCCAGTGTGTTACTGCGTGTATTACTGAGTCAACACTTGGAGTATTGTCTGGGTAATACTCCTTACCGCCAGTGTGATACTGTGACTGTTACAGTTACTCTGAAAACTTACAATTTAAAACTGTTACTGCAACATTCTCCGAGTAATAGTCCTCCCCACCCCGTGAATGAATGAATGAATGAATGAATGAATGAATGAATATGAATGAATGGATGATATGTGAGTATCAATGTTACTGGTAACCCTTGGAATATTAATGTGAATGCTGCCATTACTACAAATACTCGCTACTTACTTCTTGGAGTATTGTCTGTGTAGTATTTTTTTTTTTTCTTTCTTTTTTTGCTCTTCTCTTTTTCTGGCTCTCTCCTTCTTTCTTCTTTTACTATTCATCAATCTATTTTTAATGTTCAATGCTATATCAATTATTATTACATTGTCTCCAATACCTTTTGCCTTTTTTAAAATTTTTAAACTAGATAGAACTAAAAAGATAGATGAAGTAAAGAAAGAAAAGAGAGAGAAGAAAAAGAGAAAGAGAAAAAAAGAAGAAAAAAAAAGAGAAAGATAGTTAAAGAAGAATGGAAAAATTTATTAAAATAAAAAACTTCATTCGAGATATGTTCGTACATTTCAGAATATAGCATTTCATCCATTCTTTAGCCCGAGCGTTAGTCAGGTTCCCGTGCTGAGCCATTCTGACCCTTTAAATAATCAATAAAGGGAGACCATGTTCCAACGAATAATTCCTGTTTGTCCAACAGGGAAAATCTGATTCTTTCCACGTTTAAGGTCTCCGTCATTTCTATAATCCACATTTTGATTGTGGGGGCCGTAGGGCCCTGTGTAGTATTCTTTACGACAGCCAGATGGTGTGATTGATACTGGCAACCGTCAAAGCATGGAGTAATCTCCGTGCTACTGCGAGCATCATTGCTACTCTCAACACTTGGAGCGTTCTCCGTGTAACGTCCCTCACCCCCAGCGTGTTCCTGCGCGCATCATTGCTACTCTCAACACTTGGAGCGTTCTCCGTGTAACGTCCCTCACCCCCAGCGTGTTCCTGCGCGCATCATTGCTACTCTCAACACTTGGAGTATTCTCTGTGTAATGTCCCATGCCCAGTGCGTTAATCTGAGTATTACTGATACATCCAACGCTTGACGTATTTTCTGAGTATTATTCCTCCTCCCAGTTTGTTACTGTCAGCATCAATGATACAATCAACACACGGAGTATGGGCTGGGTAATGGTTATCTACCCCAAGTGTGTCATGGAATGAATGAATAATACTGCGTGTATCAATGTTACTTGTGGAACATTTGCTGTTTACTCTGTTTAATATCCACCACCCCAAGACTATTACTTAATATTATTGTTACTACCAATATTTTGAGTCAACACTCGGAGTATTGTCTGTGCAATATTCCTTACCCCCAGAGTAATACTGTGAGTATCATTGTTACTGGAAACACTTGGAGTATTGTTCGTACAACATCTCTCTCACCTACAATATGTTACTGCGAGTATCATTGTTCCTGGCAACAATTGGAGTATTCTCTGCCTTATATCTGTGTTGCTGAATGTACGAATGAATGATACTGTGAGTATCATTGCTACTTGGAAGATTTGGAGTATTTTCTGCGTAATATCCATCATCCCCAGCGTGGTACTGAGTATCTTTGAGACTGGCAGCTCTTTGAGTATTCCCTGTGTAATATTCCTTACCCGCAGTTTGTTACTGTGAGCATCATCCTTACTCTCAATACTTGGAGTATTCTCTGTGTAAAGCCCCTCACCCCATACTCTGTTACCATTGAGTATCATTGTTGCTGGCAAAACTTGAAGTATTGACTCTGTAATATTCCTTACACCAGTGTGATGGTGTGAATGTTAGTAACACTGTCAAACATATTGGAGTAATATCTGGGTAACATCGCTCACCCCAGGGTGTTAATGCGAGTGCTATTAATACCGTTGGTACTTGGAATAGACGGTGTGTCACATCCCTCCCCCCAAGTGTGTTAATGTGAGTATCATTATTACTCTGACACTTGAAGTATTCGCTGAGTAATGTCCCTCACCCCCACAATGTGTCACTGCGAGTATTACTCACCCAGTCAAACCCTGAGAGTATTGTCGGAGTGACGTCCCTTACCCCAAAGCGATAGCTTGTTTGTTCCTAAGACTGTAAAACAATTGGAGTAATCTCTGTGTAACAACCCTCCCTCCAGTGTGTTACCGCGTGTATTACTGAGACAGTCAACACTTGGAGTATTGTCTGGGTAATACTCCTTACCGCCAGTGTGATACTGTGATTGTTACAGTTACTCTGAATACTTACAATTTAAAACTGTTACTGCAACATTCTCCGAGTAATACTCCTCCCCACCCCGTGAATGAATGAATGAATGAATGAATGAATGAATGAATGAATGAATGAATGGATGATACTGTGAGTATCAATGTTACTGGTAACCCTTGGAATATTAATGTGAATGCTGCCATTACTACAAATACTCGCTACTTACTTCTTGGAGTATTGTCTGTGTAGTATTTTTTTTTTTTAAAGGGAGACCATGTTCCAACGAATAATTCCTGTTTGTCCAACAGGGAAAATCTGATTCTTTCCACGTTTAAGGTCTCCGTCATTTCTATAATCCACATTTTGATTGTGGGGGCCGTAGGGCCCTGTGTAGTATTCTTTACGACAGCCAGATGGTGTGATTGATACTGGCAACCGTCAAAGCATGGAGTAATCTCCGTGCTACTGCGAGTATCATTGCTACTCTCAACACTTGGAGCGTTCTCCGTGTAACGTCCCTCACCCCCAGCGTGTCCCTGCGAGCATCATTGTTACTCTCAACACTTGGAGCGTTCTCCGTGTAACGTCCCTCACCCCCAGCGTGTTCCTGCGCTCATCATTGCTACTCTCAACACTTGGAGTATTCTCTGTGTAATGTCCCATGCCCAGTGCGTTAATCTGAGTATTACTGATACATCCAACGCTTGACGTATTTTCTGAGTATTATTCCTCCTCCCAGTTTGTTACTGTCAGCATCAATGATACAATCAACACACGGAGTATGGGCTGGGTAATGGTTATCTACCCCAAGTGTGTCATGGAATGAATGAATAATACTGCGTGTATCAATGTTACTTGTGGAACATTTGCTGTTTACTCTGTTTAATATCCACCACCCCAAGACTATTACTTAATATTATTGTTACTACCAATATTTTGAGTCAACACTCGGAGTATTGTCTGTGCAATATTCCTTACCCCCAGAGTAATACTGTGAGTATCATTGTTACTGGAAACACTTGGAGTATTGTTCGTACAACATCTCTCTCACCTACAATATGTTACTGCGAGTATCATTGTTCCTGGCAACAATTGGAGTATTCTCTGCCTTATATCTGTGTTGCTGAATGTACGAATGAATGATACCATGAGTATCATTGCTACTTGGAAGATTTGGAATATTTTCTGCGTAATATCCATCATCCCCAGCGTGGTACTGAGTATCTTTGAGACTGGCAGCTCTTTGAGTATTCCCTGTGTAATATTCCTTACCCGCAGTTTGTTACTGTGAGCATCATCCTTACTCTCAATACTTGGAGTATTCTCTGTGTAAAGCCCCTCACCCCATACTCTGTTACCATTGAGTATCATTGTTGCTGGCAAAACTTGAAGTATTGACTCTGTAATATTCCTTACACCAGTGTGATGGTGTGAATGTTAGTAACACTGTCAAACATATTGGAGTAATATCTGGGTAACATCGCTCACCCCAGGGTGTTAATGCGAGTGCTATTAATACCGTTGGTACTTTGGAATAGACGGTGTGTCACATCCCTCCCCCCAAGTGTGTTAATGTGAGTATCATTATTACTCTGACACTTGAAGTATTCGCTGAGTAATGTCCCTCACCCCCACAATGTGTCACTGCGAGTATTACTCACCCAGTCAAACCCTGAGAGTATTGTCGGAGTGACGTCCCTTACCCCAAAGCGATAGCTTGTTTGTTCCTAAGACTGTAAAACAATTGGAGTAATCTCTGTGTAACAACCCTCCCTCCAGTGTGTTACCGCGTGTATTACTGAGACAGTCAACACTTGGAGTATTGTCTGGGTAATACTCCTTACCGCCAGTGTGATACTGTGATTGTTACAGTTACTCTGAATACTTACAATTTAAAACTGTTACTGCAACATTCTCCGAGTAATACTCCTCCCCACCCCGTGAATGAATGAATGAATGAATGAATGAATGAATGAATGAATGAATGAATGGATGATACTGTGAGTATCAATGTTACTGGTAACCCTTGGAATATTAATGTGAATGCTGCCATTACTACAAATACTCGCTACTTACTTCTTGGAGTATTGTCTGTGTAGTATTTTTTTTTTTTAAAGGGAGACCATGTTCCAACGAATAATTCCTGTTTGTCCAACAGGGAAAATCTGATTCTTTCCACGTTTAAGGTCTCCGTCATTTCTATAATCCACATTTTGATGGTGGGGGCCGTAGGGCCCTGTGTAGTATTCTTTACGACAGCCAGATGGTGTGATTGATACTGGCAACCGTCAAAGCATGGAGTAATCTCCGTGCTACTGCGAGTATCATTGCTACTCTCAACACTTGGAGCGTTCTCCGTGTAACGTCCCTCACCCCCAGCGTGTCCCTGCGAGCATCATTGTTACTCTCAACACTTCGAGCGTTCTCCGTGTAACGTCCCTCACCCCCAGCGTGTTACTGCGAGCATCATTGTTACTCCAACACTTGGAGTATTCTCCGTGTAATATCCCATACCCAGTGCGTTAATATGAGTATTACTGATACATCCAACACTTGGAATATTGTCTGAGTATTATTCCTACACCCAGTTTCTTACTGTCAGCATCAATGATACAGTCAACACATGGAGTATTGTCTGGGTAATATTTATCTCCCCCAGTGTGTCGTGGAATGAATGAATAATACTGCGAGTATTATTGTTACTTGAGGAACATTTGCTGTTTACTCTGTGTAATATCCAACATCCCCAGAGTATTACTTAATATTATTGTTACTGGCAATATTTGGAGTCAACACTTGGAGTATTGTCTGTTAATATTCCTCACCCCCAGAGTAATACTGTGAGTATCATTGTTACTGGAAACTCTTGGAGTATTCTCTGTGCAACATATCTCTCACCTCCAACAGTGGTACTGCGAGTATCATTGTTCCTGGCAACAATTGGAGTATTATCTGCCTTATACCTGTGTTACTGAATGTACGAATGAATGATACTGTGAGTATCATTGCTACTTGGAAGATTTGTTACTGCGTGTTTTACTGACACAGTCAACACCTGGAGTAATATTTCTTACCGCCAGTGCGATACTGTGATTTTTACAGTTACTCTGAATACTTCATACTTAAAACTGTTACTGCAACATTTGTCCGAGTAATACTCCTCCGCCCCAATGAATGAACGAATGATACTGTGAGTAGCATTGTTACTGGTAACCATTGGAGTATTAATGTGAATGCTGCTGTTACTGTAAATACTCGCTACTTACCTGCTGGAGTATTGTCTGTGTAGTATTCTTTACGACATGGAATAATCTCCTTGTTACTCTGAGTAACAATGTTACCCTCAATACTTGGAGTATTCTCTGTGTAAACGTCCCTCACCCCCACAGTGTGTTACTGCGAGTAGCAATAATACTTTCAACACTTGGAGTATTCTCTGTGTAATATTCCTTACCCGCAGTGTGTTACTGTGAGCATCATTGTTGCTCCCATAGTCATAGAGCGATACAGTGTGGAAACAGGCCCTTCGATATGTCAGACTGGAGAGGGTACAGAGAAGATTTACGAGGATCTTTTGTATTTGAGGAAGGACGTCCTTGCTATCGAGGGAGCCCAGCGTAGGTTCACCAGGTTAATTCCCGGGATGGCGGGACTGTCATATGCTGAGAGGTTGGAGCGGCTGGGCTTGTACACTCTGGAGTTTAGAAGGATGAGAGGGCATCTCATTGAAACACGTAAGATTATTAAGGGTTTGGACACGCTAGAGGCAGGAAACATGTTCCCGATGTTGGGGGAGTCCAGAACCAGGGGCCACACACACAGTTTAAGAATAAGGGGTCGGCCATTTAGAACGGAGACGAGGAAACACTTTTTCTCACAGAGAGTTGTGAGTCTGTGGGATTCTCTGCCTCAGAGGGCGGTGGGGGCCGGTTCTCTGGATGCTTTCAAGAGAGAGCTAGATAGGGCTCTTATAGATAGCGGAGTCAGGGGATATGGGGGAGAAGGCAGGAACGGGGTACCGATTGGGGATGATCAGCCATGATCACATTGAATGGCGGTGCTGGCTCGAAGGGCCGAACGGCCTACTCCTGCACCTGTTGTCTATTGTCTATTGTCTATTTATATAACATATACCTCCCAGTATCTTTTGTACTCCATCCCGCACCCCAGTGGTGTTACTGTGATTATTACTTTTACTGTGAATACTTGGAGTACTCGCTGTGTGAAATCACTCACCTGAAGACATTTTCTCTTCTATACTCCGTAGCTCCGCTCTCATTCCCCATCCCCCCACTCATAACAAGGGCAGAGTCCCCCTTGTCCTCATCTTCCACCCCACCAGCCGTCACATACAACAGATAATCCTCCGACATTTTCTCCACCTCCAACACCACCCACATCTTCCCACACCTGGAGTATTTGGAGTACCTGGAGTACAGTTTTGGTCTCCTAATCTGAGGAAGGACATCCTTGCCGTAGAGGGAGTGCAGAGAAGGTTCGCCAGACTGATTCCTGGGATGGCAGGACTTTCATATGAAGAAAGACTGGATAGACTCGGCTTGTACTCGCTAGAATTTAGAAGATTGAGGGGGGATCTTATAGAAACGTACAAAATTCTTAAGGGGTTGGACAGGCTAGATGCAGGAAGATTGTTCCCGATGTTGGGGAAGTCCAGGACAATGGGGTCACACACAGTTTAAGGATAAGGGGGAAGTCTTTTAGGACCGAGATGAGAAAAAACATTTTCTTTCACACACAGAGAGTGGTGAATCTGTGGAATTCTCTGCCACAGAAGGTAGTTGAGGCCAGTTCATTGGCTATATTTAAGAGGGAGTTAGATGTGGCCCTTGTGGCTAAAGGGATCAAGGGGTATGGAGAGAAGGCAGGTACAGGATACTGAGTTGGATGATCAGCCATGATCATATTGAATGGCGGTGCAGGCTCGAAGGGCCGAATGGCCTACTCCTGCACCTATTGTCTATGTATCTATGTTAATATGATCATCCAAAATCAGTACCTTGCTTCTGCCTTTTCCCCATATCCCTGGATTCCATTAAACCTAGAAGGTAAATCTAACTCTCTCTTGAAAACATCCAGTGAATTGGTCTCCACTGCCTTCTGTGGCAGAGAATCCCACAGATTCACAACTCTCTGGGTGAAAAAGTTGAGGAAAACATTTTCACCCAGTGAGTTGTGAATCTGTGGGATCTCAGGCCTAAATGGCTTACCCCTTATTCTTAAACTGTGTGGCCCCTGGTTCTGGACTCCCCCAACATCGGGAACATTTTTCCTGCATCTAGCCTGTCCTATCCCTGAAAAACATTAGATGTTCCCATAACATACCCTCTCATCCTTCTAAACTCCAGAGTATACAAGCCCAGTCGACCCATTTTTTCATCATATGACAGTCCCGCCATCCCGGGAATTAACCTGGTGAACCTACGCTGGGCTCCCTCAATAGCAAGAATGTCCTTCCTCAAATTAGGAGACCAAAACTGCACACAATACTCCAGGTGTGGTCTCACCTGGGCCCTGTACAACTGCAGAAGGACCTCTTTGCTCCTATACTCAACTCCTCTTGTTATGAAGGCCAACAGGGCCAAAACTGCACACAATACTCCAGGTGTGGTCTCACCAGGGCCCTGCACAACTGCAGGACCTCTTTGCTCCTATACTCAACTCCTCTTGTTATGAAGGCCAACAGGCCAAAACTGCACACAATACTCCAGGTGTGGTCTCACCAGGGCCCTGCACAACTGCAGGACCTCTTTGCTCCTATACTCAACTCCTCTTGTTATGAAGGCCAACAGGGCCAAAACTGCACACAATACCCCTGGTGTGGTCTCACCAGGGCCCTGTACAACTGCAGAAGGACCTCTTTGCTCCTATACTCAACTCCTCTTGTTATGAAGGCCAACAGGCCAAAACTGCACACAATACCCCTGGTGTGGTCTCACCAGGGCCCTGTACAACTGCAGAAGGACCTCTTTACTCCTATGCTCAACTCCTCTTGTTATGAAGGCCAACAGTCCAAAACTGCACACAATACTCCAGATGTGGTCTCACCAGGGCCCTGCACAACTGCAGAAGGACCTCTTTGCTCCTATACTCAACTCCTCTTGTTATGAAGGCCAACAGGGCCAAAACTGCACACAATACCCCTGGTGTGGTCTCACCAGGGCCCTGTACAACTGCAGAAGGACCTCTTTGCTCCTATACTCAACTCCTCTTGTTATGAAGGCCAACATGCCATTCGCTTTCTTCACTGCCTGCTGTACCTGCATGCTTATTTTCAGTGACTGGTGTACAAGGACACCCAGATCCCGTTGTACTTCCCCTTTCTCTAATCTGACACCATTCAGATAAAAATCTGCCTTCTGAGTTTTTCATCACTTCAGTTCCTCTTGGCTGCTACCAGAGGGGAGAAGAGGGAGTGACTGGGGTGAGACTGGTCCTTGATTAGGCTTTAGTTTCATTGTTAATATAACCGTGCAAGTATCCTCTGAGTAATATACCTCACCGCAGAGTGTTACTGGGAGTATTACTATCGTAGATTATTATACAGTGCGGAAACAGGCCCTTCGGCCCAACTTGCCCTCACCGGCCAACATGCCCCATCTACACTAGTCCCACCCCGGCCAACATGCCCCATCTACACTAGTCCCACCCCGACCAACATGCCCCATCTACACTAGTCCCACCCCGACCAACATGCCCCATCTACACTAGTCCCACCCCGACCAACATGCCCCATCTACACTAGTCCCACCCCGACCAACATGCCCCATCTACACTAGTCCCACCCCGACCAACATGCCCCATCTACACTAGTCCCACCCCGACCAACATGCCCCGTCTACACTAGTCCCACCCCGACCAACATGCCCCATCTACACTAGTCCCACCCCGACCAACATGCCCCATCTACACTAGTCCCACCCCGACCAACATGCCCCATCTACACTAGTCCCACCCCGACCAACATGCCCCATCTACACTAGTCCCACCCCGACCAACATGCCCCATCTACACTAGTCCCACCCCGACCAACATGCCCCATCTACACTAGTCCCACCCCGACCAACATGCCCCATCTACACTAGTCCCACCCCGACCAACATGCCCCATCTACACTAGTCCCACCCCGACCAACATGCCCCGTCTACACTAGTCCCACCCCGACCAACATGCCCCATCTACACTAGTCCCACCTGCTGCCCGCATTTGCCCCATATTCCTCCAAACCTGTCCTATCCATGTACCTGTCCAAGTGTTGTGATAGTCCCTGCCTCAACTACCTCCTCCGGCAGCTCGTTCCATACACCTACCACCCTCTGTGTGGAAAAGTTGCCCCTCAGGTTCCCATTCAATCTTTTCCCCCTTCACCTCAAACCTTTGTCCTCTGGGGCCAAAAGACAATAGACAACAGGTGCAGGAGGAGGCCATTCGGCCATTTGAGCCAGCACCGCCATTCAATGTGATCATGGCTGATCATCCACAATCAGTACCCCGTTCCTGCCTTCTCCCCATATCCCCTGACTCGGCTATTTTTAAGAGCCCTATCTTGCTCTCTCTTGAAAGTATCCAGAGAACCGGCCTCCACCGCCTTCTGAGGCAAAGAATAATAGAGAAGTCCGAGAACACTTATGCTACTATTAAGAAAGCACATCAGCGCCTCTACTTCCTGAGAAGTTTACGGAGAGTCGGTTTGTCAAGGAGGACTCTCTCTAACTTCTACAGGTGCACAGTAGAGAGCATGTTGTCCGGTTGCATCGTGGCTTGGTTCGGCAACTTGACCGCCCTGGAGAGGAAAAGACTACAAAAAGTAGTAAACACTGCCCAGTCCATCAAGGACCCACACCCCATCCTGGCCACACACTCATCTCCCCGCTACCTTCAGGTAGAAGGTACAGGAGCCTGAAGACTGCAACGACCAGGTTCAGGAATAGCTCCTCCCCCACAGCCATCAGGCTATTAAACTTGGCTCGGACAAAACTCTGAACATTAATAGCCCATTATTATCTGTAATTGGCACTTTATCAGTTTATCTATTCATGTGTGTATATATTTATACAATGGTATATGGACACACTGATCTGTTTTGTAGTCAATGCCGTCTATGTCCCGTTGTGCTGAAGGAAAGCAAGAATGTCATTGTCCTGTCGCGGACACACGACTATAAACTCTCTTGAACTTGAACTCGAACTTGTAACACAAGCAAGAAAGAGAGGGAAAGAGAACGTTGTGATATTGATAGTTCGTGAAAGAATAGAGAGAAAGAACCCGTAAAGATATAGAGAAAGAGAAAGAGAAAAACAAAAAAATAATAACATTTAAAAAAAAAAACGAAAGGAAAAAAAAAAAAAAGGGACATACCTGCTTCATATATTTCCGCACCCCTCACCCGGTTCTGAAACAGTTAATTTCCAGGGTTATGTTGCACCACATGCTTCTAATAAGTCGAGAAAGGGAGACCAGATCTTTAAGAATTGGTCTGCCTTACCTGCTAGGACGAATCTCATATCTTCGAGATGTAACGTATCAGACATGCTTGAAATCCACATTTTAAGCGTTGGGGTGGGTGCATTTTTTCCAGAATTTGAGTATAGGTTTTTTTTCGCGGTGTGAACTGTGAGGAGGATGCTATGAGGATGCAGGGCGACTTGGACAGGTTGGGGGAGCGGGCAGATGCGTGGCAGATGCAGTTTGATGCGGATAAATGTGAGGTTGTCCACTTTTGGTAGCAAAAACAGGAAGGCAGATTACTGTCTAAATGGCGTCAAGTTGGGAAAAGGGGATCTGGGGGGTCCTTGTACATCAGTCTACGAAAGTACGCATGCAGGTACAGCAGGCAGTCAATAAACCGAATGGCCTGTTGGCCTTAATAACACGAGGAATCGAATATAGGAGCAAATAGGTCCTGCTGCAGTTGTACAGGGCCCTAGTGAGCCCACACCTGGAGTATTGTGTGCAGTTTTGGTCCCCTAATTTGAGGAAGGACATTCTTGCTATTGAGGGAGCCCAGCGTAGGTTCACCAGGTGAATTCCCGGGATGGCCGGACTGTCATATGCTGAGAGAATGGAGCGGCTGGGCTTGTATACTCTCGAGTTTAGATGGATGAGAGGTTATCTCATTGAAACATATAACATTGTTAAGGGCTTGGACACGCTAGAGGCAGGAAACATGTTCCCGATGTTGGGGGAGTCCAGAACCAGGGGCCACACACACAGTTTAAGAATAAGGGGTCAGCCATTTAGAACGGAGACGATGAAACACTTTTTCTCAT
>JAXLNO010004697.1:2500-22500 GCA_038087875.1 Malacoraja senta
CTGCTGAGTTTCACCGTCTGTATAACTCCTTCTCGCCTTCCCCACAGCCCACAATGAACCATTGTGGGCTCCACCATTCCTCGATCACCGATGCTGGCTTTGATTCGTCCTTTGGTGCATCTTTCATTCATTTGTTTACTTTAGTTCCGAGATACAGCACGGAAACAGGCCCTTCGGCCCACTGAGTCTACGCCGACCACCCTCACTATCCCACACACACACACACACTAGGGACAATTTACAACTTTTACCCAAGCCAATTAGCACACAGACCCTGCACGTCTTTGGAGTGCGGGAGGAAACCGGAGCACCCGGAGAAAACCCACGCGGGTCACGTGCATCAACGGGTCGATGGTTGAAAGGGTCAAGAGCTTCAGATTCCTGGGCGTGCACATCTCTGAAGATCTTTCCTGGTCCGAGAACACTGATGCCATTATTAAGAAAGCTCCTCAGCGCCTCTACTTCCTGAGAAGATTACGGAGAGTCGGTTTGTCAAGGAGGACTCTCTCTAACTTCTACAGGTGCACAGTAGAGAGCATGCTGACTGGTTGAATCATGGCTTGGTTCGGCAACTTGAGCGCCCTGGAGAGGAAAAGACTACAAAAAGCAGTAAACACTGCCCAGTCCATCATTGGCTCTGACCTCCCTTCCATCGAGGGGATCTACCACAGTCGCTGCCTCAAAAAGGCTGGCAGCATCATCAAGGACCCACACCATCCTGGCCACACACTCATCTCCCTACTACCTTCAGGTAGAAGGTACAGGAGCCTGAAGACTGCAACGACCAGGTTCAGGATAGCTACTTCCCCACAGCCATCAGGATATTAAACCTGGCTCGGACATAACACTGAACTTTATTAGCCAATACTGTTATTTGCACTTTATCAGTATATTGACCATTGTGTATATATTTATAGAATGCCTTGTAGTCAATGCCTACTATGTTCTGTTGTGCTCAAGCAAAAGCAAGAATTTCATTGTCCTACCAGGGACACACGACAATAAACGCACTTGACTTGACTTGACTTGAACTCCGCAGACAGCGCCCGTAGTCGGGATGGAACCCGGGTCTCCAGCGCCGTGAGGCAGCAACTCTACCATGTTTCCCTACCTCTCGTCTCCCTCTTCCCCCGACTCTCAGTCTGAAGAAGGGTCTCGACCCGAAACGTCGCCCGTTCCTTCTCTCCATAGACGCTGCCCGTCCCGCTGAGTTACTCCAGCGCTCTGTCTCTCTCTATCTCTGTACAGTATCCTGGATTATGTGAGAATGAATTCTCTTTTTTTAATTGAATTATATTATTAGTGTGAATATTATATCATTTGTTATTATTAAGCTATTAATTTGTAATTATTTAAAAAACGGATTATTATTTAAAAATGAATAAATTATGAAATAAAAATATTAAATTGGAGTGAACTGCTCGCTCAGCAAACTTGGTCTCTTGCAGGAAGTTTGTGAGCAAGATAAGTTTTATAGCAATCCATTTACTCATGGCCACTGTTATTGCCTGTACATTATATTCCTTGTTTATTTAATTACTAGGCTTTAAATTCTCCAGCTGCCAAATTGGATCCAAATTTATATCTCTGGATCAATATTTACAAGACTGTGGGTAATTGAGATAATTTAACCTCCAATCTACTGTATCTCAATTTGTCCCCAATGTGCAGGGACAAATCTCCGTGGATTGTCACCTTGTCGTGGTGGAGAAGCTTGTGTGGACCTGAGATCCTGAGAGCGATGGCGTCTGGGGCTATGCTCCTGGTTGGGCCACCCATGGCGGTAAGGTCGAGGGGGAGGTCTCCGACAAAGAGCAATCCAACCAAGACCTCAACGGTGGAACAGGCTGAGGACGATGGCTGACCTTACACGTCACAACGGCTGGGAAGGCGGATGAAGGCTGCCAACGTCGCCAACTTTCTCGTTCCCAAATAAGGGACAAAAAGGTCAAAATACGGGACAAATTCCCGACGGCAATTCGTTGACCGACTGGGCCGTGTCTGGGTGAATGATGAGTTGGCCCCGGGTGCTGGACTGCACACAAAGCCCAGCCGGCTGGGGGCCAACTGAGGAGTTTTGGCCCGGGGGGGCCGCGCGCAAAGTCCGGCTCCCCGTCCAACTCATGATCGGCCGTGAGAAGGATGGGTGGTGGTGGTGTCGGCGGTCAGCGAAGGTCGGACAGCTGGCCGGGCTGCCGACCGACCGACGGGGCCACGGGCGAGGAGCTGCTGCTGCTGCTGCACTCCACGGGCTGCACTACGTCGGGACGGGTGAGGCGGGGGCCGGACGACCCGACAGTCCCCTCGACCCGAGTAGTAGCGGTCAAATACGGGACAAGGGCGGTCCCGTACGGGACAAACCAATTTACCCCAATATACAGGATGTCCCGGCTAATACTGGACAGTTGGCGACCCTGAGGGGATCATTGGTCGGCATGGACGGTGGCCAAAGGGCCTGTTTCCACACTGTATTTCAAAAACTCTTAACAACCCCCTCCCCGTCACTCTGCTCCACCTATTTCTCCTCTCCTCCACCTGCATTCCTTCCTCTGGCTTCACAATTCGCAACTCTTCAATCCTGTCGCATGCCTTCTGCTCTTATCTCTGGCCTTTGTTCCAAACATCTGCCAATCAACCATCCCCCTCCCCCTTCGCCTGGTGTCCACCTATTACCTTGCCACACCTCTCACCTTTCCTCTCTTCCAGCTTTCTTCTCACCCCTCCCCTCCCCTCGCCCACCCCACCCCACCCACAATTGCTGAAGAAGGGATATGGACCAAGCGCAGGCAGGTGGGACTAGTGTAGCTGGGACATTGTTGGCCGGTGTGGCTGAATTGGGCCTGTTTCCACGCTGTATCACTCTATGACTCAAAGGGTCCCGAATCGAAACGTCACCTGTCCGCGTTCTCCAGAGATGCCGCCTGACCCGCTGAGTTACTCCAGCACTTTGTACCTGTGCATGTTCTCCAGACATGCTGCCTGACCCGCTGAGTTACTCCAGCACTGTGTGTCCTTTTGAGTACAGGAGATGGGACTTTGTGTTACAGCTGTACAAGACATTGGCAAGGCCACATTTGGAGTAGTTGTGGTCTCGATGCTGTTGGAGGAATGCTTTCAGAAATTAAATAGGCTGCAAAAATGATTGACGAGGATGTTCAGAGCCTGGGAGGGGGGGAGCTATTGTGGAAGCTGGTCCTTTTACTCTGGAGGCTAAGAGATTGATAGCAAGCTAAGCATGCAGGTACAGCAGGCAGTGAAGAAAGCGAATGGCATGTTGGGCTTTATAACAAGAGAGTATAGGAGCAAAGAGGTCCTTCTGCAGTTGTGCAGGGCCCTAGTGAGACCACACCTGGAGTATTGTGTGCAGTTTTGGTCCCCTAATTTGAGGAAGGACAGTTGAGGGAGTGCAGCGTAGGTTCACCAGGTTAATTCCCGGGATGGCAGGACTGTCATATGCTGAGAGAATGGAGCGGCTGGGCTTGTACACTCTGGAGTTTAGAAGGATGAGAGGGCATCTCATTAAAACATATAAGATTGTTAAGGGTTTGGGCACGCTAGAGGCAGGAAACATGTTCCCGATGTTGGGGGAGTCCAGAACCAGGGGCCACACACAGTTTAAGAATAAGGGGTCGGCCATTTAGAACGGAGATGAGGAAACACTTTTTATCACAGAGAGTTGTGAGTCTGTGGAATTCTCTGCCTCAGAGGGCGGTGGAGGCCGGTTCTCTGGATGCTTTCAAGAGAGAGTTAGATAGGGCTCTTAAAGATAGCGGAGTCAGGGGATATGGGGAGAAGGCAGGAACGGGGTACTGATTGGGGATGATCAGCCATGATCGCATTGAATGGCGGAGCTGGCTCGAAGGGCCGAATGGCCTACTCCTGCACCAATTGTCTATTGTCTATGACTTTAGGCTGTTGGCTGCAACTGTACACTGCAAGGGCCAGGAAGCGAGCGGGCAAGATCATCTCTGACCTCTCACCCTGGCCACAAACTCTTTGAATCACTTCCCTCTGGAAGGCGACTCCGGACTGTCAAAGCCGCCACAGCCAGACATAAACAGTTTTTTTCCACGAGTAGTTGCTCTACTCAATAACCAAACGTCTGTAGCCTCCCTTGTGCTCTGGTATTTTATTTCATTCACATGTTTAAACTATAATGTTTTATTATTAATGTTTAATGTGTGTGTGGTGTTGTTACTTGCGAGCGGAGCACCAAGGCAAATTCCTTGTATGTGCATTCAGACCCCTTCACTTTTCCACATTTTATTTGTTACGTTACAGCCTTATTTTAAAATGGATTCAATTCATTTTTTAAATCATCAATCTACACACAATACCCCAGAATAAAAAAAGCAAAAACAGGTGTTTAGAAATTTTTTGCAAAGTAATTAAAAATAACTGAAATATCACTTTTACAGAAGTATTCAGACCCTTTGCTCAGTACTTTGTTGAGGCACCTTTGGCAACGAATTACAGCCTCAAGTCTTCTTGGGTATGACGCTACAAGCTTGGCACGCCTGTATTTGGGTAATTTCTCCCATTCTTCTCTGCAGATCCTCTCAAGCTCTGTCAGGTTGGATGGGGGAGCGTCGATGCGCAGCTATTTTCAGGTCCCTCCAGAGATGTTCGATCGGGTTCAAGTCCGGGCTCTGGCTGGGCCACTCAAGGACATTCACAGACTTGTCACGAAGCCACCCCTGCGTTGTCTTGGCTGTGTGCTTAGGGGTCGTTGCCCTGTTGGAAGGTGAACCTCCGCCCCAGTCTGAGGTCCAGAACGCTCTGGAGCAGGTTTTCATCAAGGATCTCTCTGTACTTTGCTCTGTTCATCTTTCCCTCGATCCTGACTAGTCTCCAAGTTCCTGCCACTGAGAACCATCCCCACAGCATGATGCTGCCACCACCATGCTTCACTGTAGGTATGGTATTGGCCAGGTGATGAGCGGTGCCTGGTTTTCTCCAGACGTGACGCTTGGTATTCAGGCCAAAGAGTTCAATCTTGGTTTCATCAGACCAGAGAATCTTGTTTCTCATGGTCTGAGAGTCCTTTAGGTGCCTTTTGGCAAACTCCAAGCGGGCTGTCATGTGCCTTTTACTGAGGAGTGGCTTCCGTCTGGCCACTCGACCATAAAGGCCTGATTGGTGGGGTGCTGCAGATGTAGTTGTCCTTCTGGAAGGTTCTCCCATCTCCACAGAGGAACTCTGGAGCTCTGTCAGAGTGACCATCGGGTTCTTGGTCACCTCCCTGACCAAGGCCCTTCTCCCCCGATTGCTCAGTTTGGCCGGGCGGCCAGATCTACGAAGAGTCCTGGTGGTTCCAAAGTTCTTCCATTTAAGAATGACGGAGGCCACTGTGCTCTTCGGGACCTGCAATGCTGCAGAAATTGTTTGTATACCCTTCCCCAGATCTGTGTCTCGACACAATCCTGTCTCGGAGGTCCACGGACAATTCCTTCGTCTTCATGGCTTGGATTTTGCTCTGACATGCACTGTCAACTGCGGGACCTTATATAGACAGGTGTTGGCCTTTCCAAATCATGTCCAATCAATTAAATTTTCCACTGGTGGACTCCAATCAAGTTGTAGAAACATCTCAAGGATAATCAATGGAAACAGGATGAACCTAAGCTCAATTTTGAGTGTCATAGCAAAGGGTCTGAATACTTGTGTAAATGTGATATTTCAGTTATGTATTTTGAATTACTTCGCAAAATTTGTAAACACCTGTTTTCTCTTCTTCATTCTGGGGTATTGTGTGTAGATTGATGATAAATACTGGAGTATTGTGTGCAGTTTTGGTCCCCTAATTTGAGGAAGGACATTCTTGCTATTGAGGGAGTGCAGCGTAGGTTTACAAGGTTAATTCCCGGGATGGCGGGACTGTCATATGCTGAGAGAATGGAGCGGCTGGGCTTGTACACTCTGGAGTTTAGAAGGATGAGAGGGTATCTTATTGAAACACATGATTGTTAAGGGTTTGGACACACTAGAGGCAGGAAACATGTTCCCGATGTTGGGGGAGTCCAGAACCAGGGGCCAGTTTATGAATAAGGGGTCAGCCATTTAGAACGGAGATGAGGAAACACTTTTTCTCACAGAGTGGCGAGTCTGTAGAATTCTCTGCCTCAGAGGGCGGTGAAGGCCGGTTCTCTGGATGCTTTCAAGAGAGAGCTAGATAGGGCTCTTAAAGATAGCGGAGGCAGGGGATACAGGGAGAAGGCAGGAACGGGGTACTGATTGGGGATGATCAGCCATGATCAGCGAATGGCCACTCTGCCATAAAGGCCTCATTGGTGGAGTGCTGCAGATATAGTTGTCCTTCTGGAAGGTTCTCCCATCTCCACAGAGGAACTCTGGAGCTCTGTCAGAGTGACCATCGGGTTCTTGGTCACCTCCCTGACCAAGGCCCTTCTCCCCCGATCCCTCGAAGGGCCGAATGGCCTACTCCTGCACCTGTTGTCTATTGTACCATCTATATATCTCGCTTCCCCCCCCCCCACCCCCCCCGACTCTGTCTGAAGGCTCTCGACCCGAAACGTCACCTATTATTTTTCTCCCGAGTTGCGGCCTGGCCCGCTGAGTCACTCCGGCATTTGGTGTCTGTTCTGTTTTCGGTTATACCAGCACCTGCAGTTCTGATTGTGATCAGCCATGATCACAGCGAGTGGCGGTGTTGGCTCGAAGGGCCGAATGGCCTACTCCTGCAACTATTGTCTATTAAAATAAGGCTGTAACGTAACAAGAATGTGGAAAAAGTGATGGGGTCGGAATACTTTCTGAATGCCCTGTATTTGTACATTCTTGGCCAATAAACTTATTCATTCACTTACTCTCCCATTAAACGAGTCAGCGAGCTCGATCATAGTCTCATGGTCACCATTACTGACTCGGCTCTTTAATTCGCATTTAATGACTTGGCTGCTAAATTCCCCAGCTGTCCTGCAGGGTTTTGATTTCCTGATTGTGGATCAATACTCTCAAGGCAGTGGTGCAGAGACAGAGAGGAGAGCTGGTGGGGCAGACAAGAGAGGGGTGGGGGGAGAGCATAAACTGCTGGGGGAGAGGTGGGAGCTTCTAAACTGCCCAGGGGGAGGGGCTGGGGGTAATGGAACAGAGAGGGGGGGGGACGACGAAAGATGTGGGGGGAAGGAGCGAAGGACAAGAGGAGGCACGGTGGTGCAGCGGTAGTTGCTGCCTCAGCGCCAGAGACCCTGGTTCCATCCCGACTATGGGTGCTGCGTGGGGTTTTTCCGGATGCTCCGGTTTCCTCCCACTCCAAAGACGCGCATATTTCTAGGTTAATTAGCTTTGGTAAAATGAGATTGTAAATTGTCCCTAGTGTGTGTGTTGGAGAGCGCCCGGATTTTCCCCGTGTACTCCGGTTTCATCCCCCTACTAAACCGCATGATGTATTCAAAAGAGAGTTGGATTTAGCTCTCAGGGCTAACAGCATCAAGGGATACGGGGGAAAATCAGGAACGGGCTACTGATTCTGGATGATCATATTGAATGGCAGTGCTGGCTCAAAAGGCTGGATGGTCTACTCCTGCATCTACGTTCTACGTCTCCATGTACAAGTTTGTAGATTAATTGGCTGCAGTAAAATTGGAAATTGTCCCTAGTGTGTGTGGGTCACTGGTCAGCGCGGACTGGGTGGGCCGAAGGGCCTGTGTCCACACTATCTCTAAACTAAACCAAACTAAACTACACTAAACTAACTAGTTCTACGTTAACCTACTTGTTGAGACCATTCATGTTCGTACTGAACCCAACTGTGAGCTGAGAAGTTGCCCATTTCTAACAGGAGTGATACGGACACAAACAAACACATCGGCTCAAACAGAAGGTTCCTCGTCTTTGCAAAATGTTTATTTTATTGGAAAATCAAATATACAACACGACCGAGGGATTAAACCCAAGTCTCCATCCTGTGCCCACAAAACGCACGTCCATTTTCCTTCCAGTGCAGCCCATTTGACATATGACGAAAGAATGGATCGACCGTGATTGTGGATGATCAACCATGATCACAGTGAATGGCGGTGCTGGCTCAAAGGGCCGAATGGCCTACTCCTGCACCTATTGTCTATTGACTGGGCTTGTATTCACTGGAATTTAGGAGAGGGGATCTTATAGAAACATATAAAATTCTTAAGGGATTGGACAGGCTAGATGCAGGAAAAATGTTCCCGATGTTGGGGGGAAGTCCAGAACCAGGGGTCACACACAGTTTAAGAATAAGGGGTCGGCCATTTAGGACTGAGATGATGAAAAACATTTTCACCCAGAGAGTTGTGAATCTGTGGAATTCTCTGCCACAGAAGGCAGTGGAGGCCAATTTACTGGATGTTTTCAAGAGAGTTAGATTTAGCTCTTAGGGCTAACGGAATATGGGGAGAAAGCAGGAACGGGGTACTGATTGGGGATGATCAGCCATGATCATATTGCATGGCGGTGCTGGCTCGAAGGGCCAAATGGCCTACTCCTGCACCTATTGTCGATGTTTCTAAGAGAGCATGGTGACTGCAAGCCACTGGGATCCCAGAACAATAAGCTCTAATCCACACCAATCCCACCCCAGGGACACCGACTGCATTCGTGTATCCGCCAGCTCTACTCACTCCGAGCGCTTCCCCGACCCTCGACAACCCAGCACAGCAACCTGGTAGGGAGAAAGATACAGATTCTTGATTAGTGCGGGTGTCAGGGGTTGTGGGGAGAAGGCAGGAGAATGGGGTTAGGAGAGATAGATCAGCCATGATTGAATGGCGGAGTGGACTCTATGGGCCGAATGGCCTAATCCTGCTCCTATCATTTACGGACTAATGACCCGGGGGGTGAGGTGCTGGAGCAACGGGGACCATTAACCCCGCGGTGAGAAGTGAACGCTGGTTAAAACAGAGACAATCACAGTCGCGTGATCCCCACCCCCCACCTGGCCCCGTGGAACAGTACAGCACAGGAACAGGCCCTTCGGCCCACAATGTCTGTGCCAAACATGATGCCGTTAATCTGACCCGTACCTGCGCGCGATCCATATCCCCGCACCAACCAAAAAGCCTCTTTAGACACTCGTTCAGTTTATTTTTATCATGTGAAATCTAGACTCAGTTTTTATCATGTGAAATCTAGACTCAGTGGGCCGAAGGGCCTGTTTCCGTGCTGTATCTCCCGAGTGTAATCGGCAGTTCCTCGTACCCATCATTCTGGTCAATGTAAGATAGACACAAGATGCTGGAGTAACTCAGCGGGTCAGGCAACATCTCTGGAGAGAAAGGATCGGTGACATTTCCGGGTCGAGACCCTCCTTCAGTCTGTGCAAGGATCTTTGAGCCGAAACGTCACCCATTCCTTCTCTCCAGAGACGATGCCTGTCCCGCTGAGTTACTCAAGCATGTTGTGTCCAGAACTGACAATACTTGCAGTAATTGTGTGTCTCTGCCAATGAGGATGGAACCAGGAGATGACAACTCGCTGGCACCGAAGACATGGCATAATTGGCTCTCCCTCGCGACACACACACACACAGGCCACAGTTAGACGCAGGCGTGTCAAGAACTGGAGGGACCCTGTCACAGCTCAGTCACCAGGCCAGGGTAAACGAGGCCGGACTCTCAACTCAGTAGAAACAAGGAACTGCAGACGCTGCCCGATATGTAAAAATATCCCATGTGCTGGATTAACTCAGCAGTTTAGTTTAGATATACAGCGTGAAAAAACAGCCCCTTCGGATCGTGCCGACCAGTGAGTCGCTGCCTCATCATCAAAGACCCACACCATAAAGTTTTTCCTCATCTCAGTCCTAAATGGCCGACCCCTTATTCTTAAACCGTGACCCCTGATTCTGGACTCCCCCCAACATCGGGAACTAGATTTTGCTGCATCTAGCCTGTCCAATCCCGTAAGAATTTTATATGTTTCTAAAAGATAATCTCTCATCCTTCTAAATTCCAGTGAACACAAGCCCAGTTGATCATCTCTAGACCAGAACTAAAGGCCGGTTCCTGGGCACCGCGGGGGGAGGGAGGGACAGGGATGACACACTTACCGGGATGGCCAGGTCCGTGTCGGCAGCACCGGCCAGGAGTCACATCGCCTCGCTGGGAGAGTGCAGCTGCCTGCCACAGGGTTTGGCGACTGCCTGAGACCCTGGTGCCAGGGGGCGTTGGCACTTGGTGTATAAGCCCCCTCCGCCCGCCCCCCCCCCCCCACCTAGCTACGAGCTTCAACCACAACCTCCGATCCAGTGAAGCTACCCTCGCCTTGAATGGGCTCAAGATTCCAGCATCTGGTCTCTCTGTTGTCTCCGAATGTCTTTAAATCATTGTTACTCTTCCAGCCTCAACTCAAAGAGAGAGGAGAGCGAGGTGGATGGGGAGAGAGGAAGAGAGGGGAGGGTGAGAGAGGGAGGGGAAGAGAGAGAGATGGAGGCGGAGAGAGAGGGAGGGAGAAGCGTTCACTCCCCCTCCTGCACAGGAACAGGCCCTTCGGCCCACAATGTCCATGCTGTACACAACGCCGTTAAACTGATGTCCTCTGCCTGCACGTGATCCATATCCCCCATATCCAAAAGCCTGTTAAACACCACTATCATATCTGCCTCCTCCACCACCACCACCCCTGGCAGCGTTCCAGGCCCCCACTATCTTGCCCCGCACATCTCCATTAAACTTCCCCCCTCACCTTATAGGTATGCCTCTGGTGTTGGACATTTCCACCCTGGGGGTGGGGGAAAAGAAAGGTTCTGTCTACCCTATCTATGCGTCCTCCCCCCCCCCCCCCCCCTCCCCGGACACAAGGCGATGCGACTCTTGCTCTGGAATCGGCAGCGAGCTTCAAACTCCGGCTGGGGACCTGCGGAAAGGACAACCGTGGTGAGTCGAGCTGCCCGATAGTGCCCCCCCCCCTCCCACACACACACACCGACGCAGAGCGCAATCCCGCAGAACCGGGGTGTCTCGGCCAAAGAGGATAGGACCAGAAGACGGCAGCTTACTGGCACCGAAGACTTGGCTGAGGTTGCTCTCCCTCCACAAACACGCAGGCGGGCCACGGGCAGGCACCGGAGCGTCAAGAACTGGAGGTGGCCGCGCCTTAAAATGGCAGCGAGGTCAGTCCTCACCTCAGGGGAGGGGGAGCTGCTGCAGTAAATCACCTCCCCGTCCTTCTCTCCAGAGATGCTGCCTGTCCCGCTGAGATACTCCAGCTTTTTGTGTCTATCTTTGGTTTAAAGCAGCATCTGCAGTTCCTTCCTACCCCTCTCCCTCCTTTTCGTTGCATGTTTCACACGCATTTTCATTGAAAGACACCATGTGTGTTGAGTGCAGTGTGTGCCTGGAATACAGTGTCACAAAGAACTCAACAAGGGCCATTGACCATGTTCACTGCACCCTCTTTTCTGGTCTTTGGTTCAGACGCTTTATGTAACCTGCAGCTAGTGTACGGTACATGTACAGGGAAATTAACTTTGGATTGTATGAAAGAAGAACTGAAAAAAGAATACATTTCATAACTATTTCAATCAGGCATGAAATTCACCTCCAGAAAAACAAGTAGGAAGTATTGGCCGGGGGACCAGGAGGCCGGTTAGCCTCCCCCAGTGGGGGTTCAGGGGGCTCCTGTATTTGTAACTAATTGAAAGTGATTCCCAAGCTTTCTGCTGGTAGTTTACATAACAGAAGCGTAGAATTTTTCTAACACATAACCAGTAAAATAACCCCCAAAAGATAAATATTTCATGAAATAAATGACGTCATACAGCTAAAAAAAAATCTTCACAAAAAACGTTACCTGAAATGTCTCTCTGTGTGCAAACAGCAGAGAAAATGTGTTGGCTGCAGCCATCTTCTGCTTCAGTAAGGGAAGCTGGTCAATGATTGGCCGCAACGCCCCTCGGAGACTGCGTCTGATTGGCCGCCGAGTGATCGGCGCATTGTATGATTGGATGCAACGCCCTTGGAGAGAGCAGCTGATTGGACGGGAGGAGACCGATTTGTTGATTGGACGGGAATTTTAAGGGAAGCTGGTCGGTGATTGGACGCAACCCCCTTAGAGACAGCGGCTGATTGGCCGCCAAATAATCGGGCAACAAAAAAATCGACAAATATGGAAAACAAAAAAAATCGGAATTCCGATTTAAATCGAAATATTATGCCTGTTCAATAGTCAAAGCAAGCTCTCTTGTTTTATATTTGTCCAGTGGTCATCCTTTATCAGCTGGAGTTGGCGGAAAACCCTTTCAACGGCAGCGTTTGAGAAAGGAAATGACAGCAACACACTGATTATTTTGCTCAAATGTGGGTGCACTTGGTTTCCGCAGGCATCTTTCTGTGTGAATACTTCTCGCCAATACTCCTGCACTGACAAACTGTCACTCAAAGTGGGGAGCATGGAGTGCATCCTCCATTCAGTGTCGACATCTTGCACTGAAGCAACTTCCTCCATGTATGGCAGTTTTTGGTACAATGGCGCCAAGGATGGTATGGTCAGATTGTTCGCCACTGCTGGCTCGAGACACCTCAGGAAATCCAGTTCCTGAAGATTGCCGAACCTGTGCTGGATCTCTTTCACACATTCCATGAGAAACTGCTTGCAGTGATCCTGGAACAATGTAATGTCTGGGTGGTTTGCCCCAATACTGTCACTAACACTCTGAATTGTGCTCGAGGCCTTCACCCCAGTGTACACTTGACATAGTGGTAAGTGATGCTCCTCATCATTCACATTGAGGTTTAGGGGGTCACACATTCTGACATGCGACAGCTCCATAACATCTAATGAAAGACCCACCAACAACTGCGAAACTTCATGCTTGACAACATGCAGAAGAGGAACCTCGCTCTGGAAGAGTTTATTGAATGAAGCAAGTCGGCCAAGGTTATATGACATAAACTCAAGATATGCCACTGTGAACATATTGGTCAGGCTCTTCAGGATCGAGTCATTTGTATGCGTTGGATCTTCAATTGCAACTCTTTGGAAGTAGACTTTCAGAGCTTCATGCTGTTCTAATATTCGGTCGACGCACACTTTCATCGAAAGCCACCTGGTACGTCCTGCCCTGAGGATATGATTGTCGACGTCAGGGAAATCCTGGAATTCTCTGAAAGCATCACGCCTCTGCGAAGACATGCGGAAATGAGAGTAGATGTTCCTGCACAAGTCCTCCAGTGACTTTGGTAGCTTCAACGAAGCATGAGACGCACACTGATGAATTAAATGACGAGAGCATTTGACTGGCATGATCCAGGGGTGATGCTTTCGCAGGAGCTGAGAAACTGGATGATGGACTCCAAACATAACATTGCAGGTGTCGGCACAAAATCCAATGACATTCTCCATTGGAAGATGTTTTTCCTGCAAACACTGAATAACCGCATTGTAGATGGTATCTGCCTTGCCATTCGGCAGATCGATGAGATCAATAAACACAATATTCATCTTGAAGCTTTCTGCATCAAAGTATGTCCCAATCACAGCCATTTGGCTCTCTGTTGACTTGTCCATTGGCTCATCGATGATCAACGAAAATTTGTGGCCTTTCAGTTGCTCAGCCCCCTCTTTCATGTAAAGAAAGCCGAGCATCTGTCTGATTGTGTTGGTGGCTTTCTGTTTATCTAAAGTGACATGCTTGAGAGTTTCATCAGAGGGAAACAAACTCCTCAGCAGTGCAAGCAGATTTTCTGAGAGAGACATGGGAAGATTGTTCTCCACCAAGAAACTACACATCTTTATATCCATTTCAGAAGGCGAACTTGATGAAGACTGAACGGACGTCTGCGTTGCAGGTTGCGGTTTAGCTAGATTCTCGCTCATTTTGGAAGCTCGCTGATGAGCCTTGCTAGCTCTGTGTCTCATTATTGCACTCTTCCCCATGGTGATGCCCACTTTACAAATGCCGCAGAACGGCACAAACTTCCCGGCACGATCTTTCTTCTTCTGTAGCCATGGTGAAAAAAACAGGTTGGCAAGCCACCCCTCTGAAAACTTGGTTTCGTACTTGACTTTCTTCTTGGTAGACGAACTCGACGGCACTGCGGACTGTTCCCCATCCTTGTTTGAACGTGCGTCACTGCAAGGTCCATCGTGCATACGATCGCCATTGGAACTTTCGTCAGATCCAATCCCTGTCACATCACTTTCCTCCACTTTTATCCACGAAAAGCTATCCATTTCGCAACTGCTCGTCACAAATGCAATACAACAGACAATAGTTTAAGTTTAAGCAAGAACATCCGATAAAAAAAAATCATGCAAACAGTTAACTGACTTCGGTCCAATGACATCCAGTCAAAGCACATATGTAACGTTCATACCATACGTATTACCGTATATTGTGCGTAAGTATAACGACGGAGACTGATATAGACCGTGGGCCGAGGTGACTTTTCGTTCCATGTTGTGACCCACATCCCATATCTACCCGTATTTATAACATATTGTGTAAAAATATTATAGAAATTATATCTGAAACTCGTCAAGAACAAAACCTGCACATATTTATAAAATATGGATAAAAACCTCCAAGATTTTGTCAATTTTCCGAGTAGTAATTGTCCAATCCAAATTACCAGAAGACAACAGGAATTTCCCAAATTTCAGGTAATTTCCTTCAGTGGAAAACGCAGCCTTAATGGGCTGAATGGGCTAATTCTGCTCCTATCACTTGTTTCAAAACCATGAGGCCAAAGCTGGAGGCCACGTGGTCGCCAACCTCTGACCCCCACCAGCTCCACACTGCCGCCATTACCCAGAGCGACCGGTCACTCTCGACGCCGACGCCTCGTCAGGGGGAAGCCCAAAGCCGCCTGGCAGACACGGTAGATTTCTTTAACTCCTACTCACCTCTTTCACCGACGATTGCGGCGGTTTTGGGGGGGGGGGGTGTCTGTGCGGTTACGTGGGGCCGGGAGCCACACACGGTTATGGCTGGTTTAAGTATCTTTTGGTTGTTTTTTTTTGGTTCAGTTTTCTTAGATCAGTTTAAACCTGCGGAGAGAAAGGACAGCCGTGGTGAGTCGAGCTGCCCCGATAGAGTCTCCCCCCCCCCCCCCCCCCATACACACCGACGCAGAGCGCAATCCCGCAGAACCAGGGTGTCTCGGCCAAAGAGGATAGGACCAGAAGACGGCAGCTTTCTGGCACCGAAGACTTGGCTGAGGTTGCTCTCCCTCCACAAACACGCAGGCGGGCCACGGGCAGGCACCGGAGCGTCAAGAACTGGAGGTGGCCGCGTCTTAAAATGGCAGCGAGGTCAGTCCTCACCTCACTCATGCACTCGGGGGGGGGGGCTGCAGTAAATCACCTCCCCTTCCTTCTCTCCAGAGATGCTGCCTGTCACGCTGAGATACTCCAGCTTTTTGTGTCTATCTTCGGTTTACACCAGTATCTGCAGTTCCTTCCTACCCCTCTCCCTCCTTCCCCCACACCTACACATCCCCACTCCCTCCCTCTATCTCCTGTTACTTCCCATAGCTACACTACCCTTCCCTCTACTCCTCTCCCATCTACACCCCCTCTCCCTCCCCCACCTACACCCCCCTCTCCCTCCCACCTACACCCCCTCTCCATCCCTTCCCCTCCCCACATCCCCCTCCCCCCATTCTTTCCCTCGTTACTCCTCACCCCATTCCTTCTTCCACGCACACTTCTCCTCCCGGCTGCGTTACGCCAGCACATTGTGTCACCTGATCTCTTGTGTCTTTTAAACAAACAATTATCTAATGAAAGGTGGAAAACGCTGTCTAAAACCATTAAATGCAACATGACAATGTACCTTCCCGCACCCAGGCAGCAGCATTGACCAATCCAAATGCACGCATGCTTGCCTCGCTTCTGTTTTAAATAATTAGAGCCAGTGATACACCCTGGAAACAGGCCCTTCGGCCCAACGTGCCCCTGCTATAACTACTCCCACCTGCCCGCATTTGGACACACTGATCTGATCTGTATTTATGCCTACAATATTCTGTTGTGCTGCAGCAAGCAAGAATTTCATTGTCCTATCTGGGACACATGACAATAAACTCTTTGTTTAAGAAAGAACTGCAGATGCTGGAAAATCAAAGGTAGACAAAAATGCTGGAGAAACTCAGCGGGTGAGGCAGCATCTATGGAGCGAAGGAAATAGGCAATGTGTCAGTCTGAAGAAGGGTTTCGGCCCAAAACGTTGCCTATTTCCTTCGCTCCATAGATGCTGCCTCTTCGCTGAGTTTCTCCAGCATTTTTCACAATAAACTCTCTTGACTTGACTGGTCCATATCCCTCCAAACCTGTCCTATCCATGTACCTGTCTAGCTGTTCCTTAAACATTGGGATAGTCCCAGCTTTAACTACCTCCTCCGGCAGCTCGTTCCATACACCCACCACCCTTTGTGTGAAAAAGTTGCCCCACAGATTCGTATGAAATCTTTTCCCCCCCTTCACCTTAAACCTATGTCCTCTGGCCCTCGATTCCCCTACTCTGGGCAAGCGACTCTGTGCGTCTACCCGATCTATTCCTCTCATGAAAGGTGGAAAATGCTTCCAAAAAAATAATTAAATGAAAAATGAAGAGCCAGCTTTCTGCACTCAAAAATACAAACTGTAGCATTAATAACCCTACAAGAATGAGGGGGGGGGCTCATTGAAACACACAGAATAGTGACAGGCCTGGATAGAGTGGATGTGGAGAGGATGTTTCCACTAGTGGGAGAGCCTAGGACTAGAGGGCACAGCCTCAGAATTAAAGGATGTTCTGTAAGGAGACGAGGAGGAATTTCTTTAATCAGAGGCTGGTGAATCTGGAATTCTTTGCCACAGACGGCTGTGGAGGCCACAAGTCAGTGGACATATTTAAGGCAGAGATAGATTCTTGATTAGTGCGGGTGTCAGGGGTTACGGGGAGAAGGCAGGAGAATGGGGTTAGGAGGGGAGAGATGGATCGGCCGTGATTGAATGGCGGAGTGGACCTGATGGGCCGATTGGCCTAATTCTGCTCCTATCACCTGTGACCTTTTGTGTTACAAAACCATGAGGCCAAGCTGGAGGTCACGTGGTCACCGACCTCTGACCCCCCACCAGCTCTACACTGTGCCTGCGCCACCCCTGGGGATCCGCGCGTGCGCGTT
Source organism: Malacoraja senta (assembly GCA_038087875.1). Lineage (NCBI taxonomy): Eukaryota > Metazoa > Chordata > Chondrichthyes > Rajiformes > Rajidae > Malacoraja > Malacoraja senta. The sequence goes on from JAXLNO010004697.1 coordinate 19,606, forward strand.
GGGGAGGGAACGAGCGGGCGCCGCCATTACCCGGAGCGACCGGTCACTCTCGATGCCGACGCCGCGTCACGGGGAAGCCCAAAGCCGCCCGGCAGACACGGTAGATTTATTTATCTCCTACTCACCTCTTTCATCGACGATTGCGGAGGTTTTGGGGGGGGGGGGGGGGTTCTGTGCGGTTACGCGGGGCCGGGAGCCACACAGTTATGGCTGGTTTAAGTTTCTTTTGGTTCAGTTTTCTTAGATCAGTTTAGACCTGCGGAGAGAAAGGACAACCGTGGTGAGTCGAGCTGCCCCGATAGTCTCCCCCCCACACACCGACGCAGAGCGCAATCCCGCAGAACCGGGGTGTCTCGGCCAAAGAGGATAGGACCAGAAGACGGCGACTTACTGGCACCGAAGACTTGGCTGAGGTCGCTCTCCCTCCACAAACACGCAGGCGGGCCACGGGCAGGCACCGGAGCGTCAAGAACTGGAGGTGGCCGCGGCTTAAAATGGCAGCGAGGTCAGTCCTCACCTCACCCATGCACTCGGGGGGGGGGCTGCAGTAAATCACCTCCCCTTCCTTCTCTCCAGAGATGCTGCCTGTCACGCTGAGATACTCCAGCTTTTTGTGTCTATCTTCGGTTTACACCAGCATCTGCAGTTCCTTCCTACCCCTCCCTCCTTCCCCCACCTACACATCCCCACTCCCTCCCTCTACCTCCTGTTACTTCCCCTAGCTACACTACCCTTCACTCTACTCCTTCCCCCACCCCCTCCCCCATTTATCCCCCTCTCCATCCTCCACCTACACCCCCTCTCCGTCCCTTCCCCTCGCCACATCCCCCTCCCCCCATTCTTTCCCTCGTTACTCCTCACACCCCATACCTTCTTCCACCCACACTTCTCCTCCCGGCTGCATTACGCCAGCACATTGTGCCACCTGATCTCTTGTGTCTTTTAAACAAACAATTGTCTAATGAATGGTGGAAAACGCTGTCTAAAACCATTAAATGCAACATGACAATGCACCTTCCCGCACCCAGGCAGCAGGATTGACCAATCCAAATGCACGCATGCTTGCCTCGCGTATGTTTTAAATAATTAGAGCCAGTGATACACCCTGGAAACAGGCCCTTCTGCCCAACGTGCCCCTGCTATAACTACTCCCACCTGCCCGCATTTGGACACACTGATCTGATCTGTATTTATGCCTACAATATTCTGTTGTGCTGCAGCAAGCAAGAATTTCATTGTCCTATCTGGGACACATGACAATAAACTCTTTGTTTAAGAAAGAACTGCAGATGCTGGAAAATCAAAGGTAGACAAAAATGCTGGAGAAACTCAGCGGGTGAGGCAGCATCTATGGAGCGAAGGAAATAGGCAACGTTTCGGTCTGAAGAAGGGTTTCGGCCCAAAACGTTGCCTATTTCCTTCGCTCCATCGATGCTGCTGCACCCGCTGAGTTTCTCCAGCATTTTTCACAATAAACTCTCTTGACTTGACTGGTCCATATCCCTCCAAACCTGTCCTATCCATGTATCTGTCTAGCTGTTGCTTAAACATTGGGATAGTCCCAGCCTCAACTACCTCCTCCGGCAGCTCGTTCCATGCACCCACCACCCTTTGTGTGAAAAAGTTACCCCTCAGATTCCTATTAAATCTTTTCCTTCCCCTTCACCTTAAACCTATGTCCTCTGGCCCTCGATTCCCCCTACTCTGGGCAAGCGACTCTGTGCGTTTACCCGATCTATTCCACTCATGAAAGGTGGAAAATGCTTCCAAAAAAATAATTAAATGAAAAATGAAGAGCCAGCTTTCTGCACTCAAAAATACAAACTGCAGCATTAATAACCCTACAAGAATGAGGGGGGGGGGCTCATTGAAACACACAGAATAGTGACAGGCCTGGATGATGTGGAGAGGATGTTTCCACTAGTGGGAGAGCCTAGGATTAGAGGGCACAGCCTCAGAATTAAAGGATGTTCTTTAAGGTCGGAGGAGGTATTTCTTTAGCCAGAGGCTGGTGAATCCGTGGAATTCTTTGCCACAGACGGCTGTGGAGGCCACATGTGTCAGTGGATATATTTAAGGCAGAGATAGATAGATTCTTGCTTAGTACAGGTGTCAGAGGTTACGGGGAGAAGGTAGGAGAATGGGGTTAGGAGGGGAGAGATGGATCGGCCGTGATTGAATGGCGGAGTGGACCTGATGGGCCGAATGGCCTAATCCTGCTCCTATCACTTGTGACCTTTTGTGTTACAAAACCATGAGGCCAAGCTGGAGGCCACGTGGTCGCCGACCTCTGACCCCCCACCAGCTCCACATTGCGCCTGCGCCACCCCTGGGGATCTGCGCGTACGCGTTGGGGAGGGGACGAGCGGGCGCCACCATTACCTGGAGCGACCGGTCACTCTCGATGCCACCGCCTCGTCAGGGGGAAGCCCAAAGCCGCCCGGCAGACACAGTAGATTTATTTAACTCCTACTCACCTCTTTCATCGACGATTGCGGGGGTTTTGGGGGAGCCGCCCTCTGAGCCGCTGCTCCCTAGCGCCTGGGAGGTCTTGCACAACCACAGCCTGGTCCTGGCAACAGCTCTGTCCGTGGACCACAGAGACACTGCACACACAGAGTTATGGCTGGTTTCAGTTTATTTGGTTATTTTTTTTTGGTTCAGTTTAAACCTGCGGAGAGAAAGGACAACCGTGGTGAGACGAGCTGCCCCGATAGTGTCTCCACCCCCCCACCCCGAGCGCAATCCCGCAGAACCGGGGTGTCTCCGCCAAAGAGGATAGGACCAGAAGACGGCGGCTTACTGGCACCGAAGACTTGGCTGAGGTCGCTCTCCCTCCACAAACACGCAGGCGGGCCACGGGCAGGCACCGGAGCGTCAAGAACTGGAGGTGGC
>JAXLNO010004697.1:27500-31981 GCA_038087875.1 Malacoraja senta
TGGTATGTTGGCCTTCATAGCAAGAGGATTTGAGTATAGGAGCAGGGAGGTTCTACTGCAGTTGTACAGGGTCTTGGTGAGACCACACCTGGAGTATTGCGTACAGTTTTGGTCTCCAAATCTGAGGAAGGACATTATAGCCATAGAGGGAGTGCAGAGAAGGTTCACCAGACTGATTCCTGGGATGTCAGGACTTTCATATGAAGAAAGACTGGATAGACTTGGCTTATACTCGCTAGAATTTAGGAGATTGAGAGAGGATCTTATAGAAACGTACAAAATTCTTATGGGGTTGGACAGGCTAGATGCAGGAAGATTGCTCCCGATGTTGGGGAAGTCCAGGACAAGGGGTCACAGCTTAAGGATAAGGGGGAAATCCTTTAAGACCGAGATGAGGAAAACTTTTTCACACAGAGAGTGGTGAATCTCTGGAACTCTCTGCCACAGAGGGTAGTTGACGCCAGTTCATTGGCTATATTTAAGAGGGAGTTAGATGTGGCTAAAGGGATCAGGGGGTATGGAGAGAAGGCAGGTACGGGATACTGAGTTGGATGATCAGCCATGATCATATTGAATGGCGGTGCAGGCTCGAAGGGCCGAATGGCCTACTCCTGCACCTATTTTCTATGTATCTATGTATCTATGTTAATAAGGGGGAAAAAAGGTCGGCTGCAGGAGGCGCCCCCCGGGACACAAAGATGGCCGAGTGAGGAGAGCTGAACTGAACTTTATAGAGCACTTTAAAACAACCACTGTTGCAACAAAATTCTGTACATGACTTAATCATCAACAAAAAAGAAAACAATAAAAACATTAAAAGACAGTAAAAACTATTTAAAAAAAAACAATAGAAACACTAAAACAGGAACAAAGTCTCATGCAGGGTCAAAAGCCAAGGAATAGAAAAGGGTTTTAAGACTAGTTTTGAAAATGGACAGTGAGGGGGCCTGTCTAATGTGCAAAGGTAGAGTGTTCCATAATGTCGGAGCAGCAACAGAGAAGGCTCGAAGGTACACAAAAATGCTGGAGAAACTCAGCGGGTGCAGCAGCATCTATGGAGCGAAGGAAATAGGTAACGTTTCGGGCCGAAACCCTTCTTCAGACGGCTCTATCCCCTCTGAGCTTCCGCTTGGACCTCGGTACCTCCAGGAGCAGCTGATCAGCTGACCTGAGGCACCGAGCAGGAGCGTAGGGATGAAGCAGCTCAGAGAGGTAAGGCGGGGCGAGACCATTTAAAGATTTAAAAACAAAGAAAAGAATTTTAAAATGAACTCAGGCAGCCAGTGGAGGGAGGGATGCCAGAATAGGCGTTATGTGCTCCCTCTTACGTGTTCCAGTTAAAAGGCGAGCAGCAGCATTCTGAACCAACTGGAGACGTGCAAGGGATGATTGGCTAACTCCAAAATAAAGTGCGTTACAGTAGTCCAGCCGAGACGTGGTGAAGGCCTGGATTACTGTTTCAAAATGCTGTCGTTCAAGAAAGGGCTTCACCTTTGCCAGCTGCCTTAAATGAAAGAAGCTGGACTTAACCACCGCGCCTATTTGACGATCTAATTTAAAATCACTGTCCATCTTAAAACCCAAGTTTAAAACTGTTGGCTTCACATACAGTGCCAAGGGACACAAGTCTACAGGGGGGGGGGGTGGTTCACGGGGGCCATTGGGACCAAACACTATCATTTCTGTTTTCTTTTCATTCAAATTTAAAAAAGTTTATGGCCATCCAGGGGTCAAGAGGGACGTTGGTTCAAGGGAACTGGTCCAGTACATCGAGCACGCGGGCCGAACGGACTTTGAATGAAGGCCGCCCGCCAAAAATGGCGGTGCCCACATGTGTGATACATGCAAAGAGAATTTCACTGTGTGGTTACATGTGTGACGAGTTTAGATTGGAGGGACAGTGTGGAAACAGGCCCTTCGCCCACCGAGTCCGCGCCGACCAGCGATCCCGCACATTAACACTATCCTACACACACACACACACACGACGATTTTTACATTTATACCAAGCCAATTAACCTACAAACCTGTACGTCTTTGGAGTGTGGGAGGAAACCGAAGATCCCGGAGTTAAACCCACGCAGGTCACGGGGAGAACGTACAAACTCCGTACAGACAGCGCCCGTGGCCGGGATCGAACCCGGGTCTCCGGCGCCGTGCGACGGCAACTCTACCGCCGTGCCACCCACAAGGGCACAAATAGAGCACGATTGAAACAAAGATAACCACAAAATACTGGGAGTAACTCAGCGGGACGGGCAGCGTCTCTGGAGAGGAGGAACGGGTGACGTTCGGGTCGAGACTCTTCTTCAGACTGCGAGTTAAGGGAGAGGGAGACTAGAGGTATGGAAGGGCAAGGTGTGAAAAGGACAGATCAAAGAAACATATAAGATTGTTAAGGGCTTGGACACGCTAGAGGCAGGAAACATGTTCCTGATGTTGGGGGAGTCCAGAACCAGGGGCCACACACAGTTTAAGAATAAGGAGTAAGCCATTTAGAATGGAGACGAGGAAACACTTTTTCTCACAGAGAGTGGTGAGTCTGTGGAATTCTCTGCCTCAGAGGGCGGTGGAGGCCGGTTCTCTGGATGCTTTCAAGAGAGAGCTAGATAGGGCTCTTAAAGATAGCGGAGTCAGGGGATATGGGGAGAAGGCAGGAATGGGGTACTGATTGGGGATGATCAGCCATGATCACATTGAATGGCGGTGCCGGCTCGAAGGGCCGAATGGCCTACTCCTGCACCTATTGTCTACTGTCTAAAGCAGATGATGGTGAAGGAAATGTCGAACGGTTCATTGTTGACTGAGGGGAAGGTGACGAGGCAGGCAAACAGTAAAATTAACCAATTAACCCTTGCTTTCCCTCTCTCCCCATCCCTCTCCCACCCTAGTTCTCCGAATAGTTTCACTGCCCTCCTGATCAAATTTACTGTTTGTTCCCTCAGCAACAATGAACCGTTCTCCATTTTCCTAAACTGCATCTCTTTTGATGCCTAGTTTTTACACCTCATCCTTCCTTATCTCTGTGTCTCCTTCCCCCCTGACTCTCAATAGACAATAGGAGCAGGAGTAGGCCATTCGGCCCTTCGAGCCAGCACCGCCATTCAATGTGATCATGGCTGATCATCCCAATCAGTACCCCGTTCCTGCCTTCTCCCATATCCCCCGACTTCGCTATCTTTAAGAGCCTATCTAGCTCTCTCTTGAAAGCATCCAGAGAACCGGCCTCCACCGCCCTCTGAGGCAGAGAATTCCACAGACTCACCACTCTCTGTGAGAAAAAGTGTTTCCTCGTCTCCGTTCTAAATGGCTTACTCCTTATTCTTGTTCTCTCAGTCTGAAGAAGGGTCCCGACCCCGAAACCGCACCCATTCCTTCTCTCCAGAGACGCTGCCTGTCCCGCTGAGTTACTCCAGCACTTTGTGTCCTTTTTAAAAAAAAACAGCATCTGCAGTTCCTTGTTTTTGATTTTTTTTTTAAACCATTCCGGTTAACCATCTCCGCACCTTCCCCAAAGCCTCCACATCAGTCCTGTAATGGAGTGACCAGACTTGACCCGAAACGTCACCCGTCCTTCTCTCCAGAGATGCTGCCTGTCCCGCTGAGTTAAGGACCTGTCCCACTTTCACAACCTAATTCACCACATTTTTAACTCGTGGACATTTTTCATCAGGCTAGAACAAAACGCCCCGACCTACTTGATGCCACGAGTACCTACGACTAGCATCCCTCTACACTGGCATCAGCCAATCTTCCCTGTCCCGCCTGCAACTGGTCCTAAACGCCGCAGCGAGACTCCTGACGGGCACCCGAAAAAGGGACCACATCACCCCCCCCCCCCCCCGATCCTGGCCTCTCTCCACTGCCTCCCTGTGCGGTTCCGTATACATTTCAAGAACCTCCATGTCTACAAAGCCCTCAATGGGCTTGCCCCCACCTACATTAAAAGTCTTCTCACCCACCACTCCACCTCCAGGTCCCTCAGATCGGCCGACTTGGGGTTGCTGAACATCCCACGGTCTAGGCATAAGCTCAGGGGCGACCGCGCCTTTGTGGTTGCAGCCCCTACACTGTGGAACAGCATCCCTCTTCCCATCAGAACCGCCCTCTCCATCGACTCCTTTAAGTCGAGACTTAAAACTCATCTCTACTCTCAAGCATTTCTTGACGTCCTCTGAGTGAGGGCTACATGTATGTAGTTATGTATGTACTTCATCTATCAACCACTGTTGTATAACGTTAGTACCTCCACCAATGTAAACAACTTTGGCCAACGAGAGTTGTTTTTTAAAATGTGCTATAGAAATAAAAGTGACTTGACTTGACGACCTCGTGACGACCAGGCTGCGAGTATGTGTCAAGGGCAAACTCGGTAGAGGTCGTGAAAGTGGGACAGGGCCTTTTACTCCACCATTTTGTGTCTATCTTCGGTGTAAACCAGCGTCTGCGGTCCCGTCTTACACTGAGATAGTTAGACTGGT
>JAXLNO010004698.1:0-44983 GCA_038087875.1 Malacoraja senta
TCCGCAGACCGCGGCCTCATGATGTCAAAGTCAGCAGGCCAGCGGTCAGAGTCTTTCTTCTGGCTCCGCGATGGAAGTCCGTGCCGTGCCTGCTGCTGAAGCTCTGGGCTGTCTCTGAGAAAGGCCGCACCAATCCAAGTTGTTAGGCCGCGAGGGAGGCGAAAATGCAACTAGGAGAAAAGTCGCATCTCCGTCGAGGTAAGTGACTAGAAACAATTTCCCCCTATTCCCCCTCACCACCCCCCCCCCCCTCCACATAAAAACATACCGAGAAACTTTAGCACATGCATTTAGACATACAAAAAAATACAAAAAAAGTCGAAATGACTGACGCGTTGCTAGCGAGGCAGCCACTTACAGCACCACCCGATAACATGTGAGGTGCCTTGGACATAGGTGGGGAGGGATTGGACCAGGGGGGATAGGATGGAGTCGAGGTATATGGAAATTAGTTTGGTGGGACATGAACAAACAGAAACAATGGGTCTGCCAGGACAGTTATGTTTGTGGATTTTTGGGGAGAAGATAAAATCGGGCTGTGCGGGGCTGGGAAACGATGAGGTTGGAGGCTTTAGAGGGCAGGGAGCCGGAAGTGATGAAGTCAGTGATGGTGCTTGAGATTTAAGGGGCTGTCCCACTTGGGTGACCTAATCTGCGAGTTTAGAGGAGTGTCTTCGACCTTCAAACTCGCAGCATGGTCCTAGGAGGTCCTATGAGGTCGCTGGAACTCTCCTTCATGCTCGAGGGAAGTTCCCGAATACTCATGGCCTCAGCTAGGTCGGGGAAAATTTTCAGCATGTTGAAAACTTTTCCGCGAGTAAAATTTGGTCGGCAAGGTTCTTTTTAACTCGTAGTGCAGTGGAGTGGGGTCGCTATTTAGTTACAGGCAGTCGAGGGCAGCCGTAGGCAATCTCCTTCACTGACCGGACATTTTGATTGGCTCATTGGAGTTTTCAGGACAAAGGAAAACTGACCGGTAGGTAAAATGCCCGCTAAACTTTATTATACTTCTTAAAAGTGTCTCAATGGTTTCAACACGGACGGTCGATCCAGCTCGAGGCTTTCCAGGCAAGTGCCCTCGAGCTCGTCTGTAGGGTCATGGTCCAAGGATATGTAGGAGGAGGTGTCTGAGAGTTGATGCCTGACTTCAGACCGGTAGAAGTCAGCTGTATGTTTTTGTGACATCAGATATAATTACATGAAGAAACAGCACTGCAGGGAGCTACCGCATAGGCCCATGAAATCAGACTACGATTATGCTGTCAACAATTATGTTACAGGCACACCAGTTTACTCTGAAAATGCATGAAATCATTGACTCTCAGTCAACTATTACTGTAATCTTCCTCTCAGACAGTCTACCATGGTCAAGGCGACTTGCTTTGAACACTTTTTCTTCAAGCATAATTATATCATGGAAAATGAAAAAGGTTAGAAAAATGTTGACAGCGCAGAATCCAATCATGCTCCACAGAGAAAAGCTGAGCAATTATTTACAGCTATTGGTGTTGTGTAAAATGAGTTTTGTTAGTAATTTCTGTGCTTACTTCAGAAGGTATATTTGATGCATTACCACTTTTAAGCATTCCTGATGCCCAGAATAGCCCTACTGTGGGAAAACATTCAAGGATTTGCTCAAACACAAAGTGCCTGCTAGCTTGTGTTGAAGTCTGGCCCATGACCAGAGAAGGAGCTGAGGGATGGAACTGAAAACCATGGAATATGAAGCCATGAGGGTCCTGGTATGAATGGTGGAAGGAGCAGACTGCCACCAAAATTGCCCACTCACCTACCCCATCAGCTGCCTCCTGTCCTGATCTTTGGGTCTGGTCATCCAGCTATAGGAATGATGTCATTAAACAGGAAAGGGTGCAGAAAAGATTATGGAATCTGAACCCAATGTGGGAACTATAGACTCAGTGTCATGGAGTCATACAACATGGAATCAGGCTCTTTAGCCCAACTCATCCATGCTGATTGACCAAGATGCCAACCTGGGCTAGTCTGATTTGTTCACTTCAGTTCAGTTTAGTTTATTGTCACATGTACACCGAGGTACATTGAAAAGCTTTTGGTGCGTGCTATCCAGTCAGCGGAAAGACATGATTACAATTGATCCATTTACAGTTCATAGATACATGATAAGGGAATAACATTGAGTGCAAGGTAAAGCTTCATATCTCTCTCAACCTTTATTATCTATGTACCTATCTATATGTATTTTAAATGTTGTAAATGTACCTAATTCTACAACTTCCTCTGGTTGCTCATTCCATACACCCACCATTCTCTCTGCATAAAAGTTGCTTGTCAAGTCCCTTTAAAATCTTTCTCCTCTCACCTTGAATCTATGCCCACTAGTTTTGAACTTCCCCACCCTGGGAAATTTTTATAATTTTATACAACTCTATAAGGTCACTCTTCAACCTCCTCTGCCCTCTAATCCAAGCCCTCTAATCCCAGTAACATCCTTGTGAATCTTTTCTGCACCCATTAGAGCTTAATGACATCCTTTTTATAGCCAAAGGACAGGAATGGATCTGATGCGGTAGGTGGGTGGGCATTTGTGTGGCGTGTATGCTCCTTCCACCATTTATATAGGGACTTTAAGGGCTTCTTGTTTCCTGATCTTCAGATCTCTCCCAAAGATGCTTCTCTAGTCATACATCAATTTTCCACAAAAGTCAGTGGGCACTTTGCATTTGAGTACATCCTTGAATCCTTTCTTTAAATATGGTTGGTTCTCTGTCCAGGCATTGGGTATATTTAACAGTTGCAATGTGTCACATTTATTTTCTGAAGTAAGCACAGAAACTGCTAACAAAACTAATTTTATGCAACAGCAATAGTTGTAAACTATTACTCAGCATTTCTCTGGATTCTGCGGTCAACATTTTTATAACTTATTGATTACCATTTTGATTTTCAATTATATAATTATGCTTGGCAAAGATGTGTTTCAAGATCTGGGTCAGAGAGCAGCCTCATGAAAGTTAATACGTTCATATGAAATCTCTCCTTCTGATTCTGGAGCAGATAAGCTAAGATAAACAAATTATTACATGCATTACAAGAGGAAAGAACTATTGTGTGTTTACTTTGTATTATCGTTAGCTTAAATTTAGGTTCAGTAAAATTTTGCCGTTTCAGTGAATTCACTTTACTTTTCTTATGATACATTTGAATTGAAACTGAGACATATCAGTGGAAAAACATGTAGATAAGATAAGATAGATTATTACCAGTACTGCAAGAGCAAAAAACTATTGTGTTATCATTGGCTTATATTTGGGGTCCGTACATTTTTGCAGTTTGCAGGAATTTCACTTTATTGTGCTGTGAAACAATGGCCAATGACATGGAATGTCAATTTAGAGCAAGGAACATTTATTTCAATATTATTCTTTTTCATGTCCAGATGACTGCACTAGCTTGTGGAGAAATAACCAAATTCATGATTAGGTTATTTTGTAGATGTTCAGCTACTGTAATACAGACATGGTTGCTTCCTTTTTTATTCATTCCATGAATAACACTCGTCAAGGTTTTCCGATTGACATTATGTTAATGCTAGTCAGCAAGTCGAGGCCTCAGGCTTTGAAGGCATTGCTGATCTCTGAAGTACTTCTGAATTATATATTCCCTGCATGTTATGTAAAAACTTGCACCAATAAGATATGATGACTCTTGAAATATAGGAGGTGATTTGCTCCTCTCTGTCTTTTAAAAATAATGTAATTCCTGTCCAACAGTTGGCGAATAAGTATATTGGAGCTGGTGATAAGCCTCATTAAACAAACAGCAAAGATTGAATTTGCCATGAATCATTTTAACAGCGGATGGGAATATTTCATTGGTATAAAGTATAATTGTCCGTTAAGGATCTGAGTAAACGCAAGGCCTTGTGACGATTTATTTTTAATGTACATAAAAATATTTAAATATTTACCACATCCTTGGTAAGCCAATCAGAAGAAAAAACACCAGAGACAACATTTACAAAGTTGTTTAAAAAATTTCAGTTCATTAAGTACATCATTAGCAGCTCAACAAGGAGCTCAGTGCGTTATTGCAGGTGTGCTCCCATTGCTTCTTGAGTTGTTCTATTTTAACGCATTTAAACTCCCATCATCCCCACTGAGTAAAATAGCGCATTGCAGCACAAGAGTTATAACTCACGGATATCAAAAGTAACCTGCTGTTTACTAATAATTAGAAAAAGGTCATTTGCAGGATAGAATTGTCAGTAAATTTAGAATACTGAATAAAACAAGCCTCTTTTACTTGTCCTGAGGATAGGGTGACCGTGTTCCTGATTAAATTAATTTTTATTCTTTATCTCTTGAAAGCAATGAAGTTGAAGTTGTTTATAAAAAGCTGAAAATTCTTGCCTGTAAAAAGAGAAATATAAAACAATCAAATAAGATTCATCTTAAAGTGTATACTTATACTTTATTATCCAATGAACTATCCTTATATAACTATAAAACTCTGATCTTGGATATGGATGTGTGTGTGTGTGTGTGTGTGTTTGTGTGTGTGTGTGTGTGTGTGTGTGTGTGTGTGTGTGTGTGTGTGTGTGTGTGCGTGTGTGTGTGTGTGTGCGTGTGCGTGTGCGTGTGCGTGTGCGTGTGCGTGTGCGTGTGTGTGTGTGTTTATTTGTTTGTGTGCGATCACATCTACTCGAAGAAATTAAGTGCTAACGGTAAATTTTTACATATTCTGGTAGAGATTTATCCCGTGAAATCAAAATTGCCTTATCTGGAAACTTCATGCATTATTTCTCGAGTTATTTAGGAAAATGTTCACAAATCTCAAATAACTTAGAAAATAAACGTGATAGAAAATAAAAATGACGTCACAATGGATCTGACTGCCTGCCTCTGCTCGCACTGCGAGTGACGTCACCCCTGTTATGCCTTCTGTACTTCTTGTTTTTCTTGGCTTCTTAACTTTCACTTCTTTAAATTTGTCACAGCATTTTTAAACTGCTGCTCAGGTCGTGCTGCGCACTCGCTGGGCTCCTTGAAGTTCTAGAACATGGCGGTCATTATTGCCGTGCGGGCCAACACGATGGGAAGGTGGCCGTGGCGGCCATTACTCCCTCTGGGAGAGGCCGCCTAAGGAGATCTGCGATTCCTCCATCGATCGCAGGGACTCGGGGAATCGTGACGCCTTTTCCTCGCTGGTCATCCCGATCCCACCTGGCGATCTCTGCCCGTCACGGGGGACGACCTCCTCTCCGTCTCCCCGCCCAATCGTCTGTCACGCGGGTGGGCGGGCTTCCCCTTGCGGAAGCCATGATCGGCCGGCCCTCCGCTGCTTTTGACTGTCCTCAGATCGCTCTGGGCCTCGCACGGGCCCGGCGCCTGGTGGGAGTCTACTGTTCTACAAACTGGGTAGGTGCTGCCTCTACCCCCTCCCTCTCCCTCTCTACCTCCTCCCTGGGGCAGAGAAGAGAGAGAGAGGAAGGGGGGAGGGAGAGATGGGGGGAGAGAGGGTGGAGAGAGGGGGGGTGGAGGGAGGGGGAGAGAGGGGGGAGAGAGGGGGAGAGGGGGGAGGAGAGGTGGAGGGAGGGGGTGGAGAGGGGGGAGAGGGGGAGAGGAGGGAGAGGGGGGAGGAGAGGTGGGAGGGAGGGGGCCTCGCTCGGGTACACGCCCACCCGCAGCCTCGCTCGGGCCCGGCGCCTGGTGGGGAGGCTGCTGCTCTACAACCTGGGTAGGTATTGCCTCTACCCCCTCCCTCTGCCTCCCCTCCCTTTCTGCCCCCCTCGCTCTCTGCCCACCCTCTCTGCCCCCCCTCTCTGCCCCCCCTCCCTCTCTGCCCCCCTCCCTCCCTCTCGGCCCCCCCCCCTCCCTCTCTAGGGTGTGGTGAATATTGGGACCTATGGGTGAGTGGTGGTGTATTGCGTTCAGGAACCAGCCCTCCCCTGTGCCGCCACATGCCCCCCCACTACTCAATTTCTACCGCCTCCCGCTCTACCCCCCTCCCCCTGCCCCTCCCTCTCCGCCCCCCCCCCCCTCTAGCCACGCCTGTGCAGGTGGGGGTTATGCGTGAGTGGATAGGGCGGGGGATGGGGTAAAAGGAGCGAATTAATAATATTAATATAATATCAAGGGGGGGGGGTAGTGTGTGTGTGACGCCGAAGGCCGCCCCCCCACCCCCCCCACAACCGCGCGTTGAGGGGACAGGACCCAACGGGTCCCACTTGGTCTAGTTTCTTTTAAAATTGAAAACATTGCAAATCAGTGCAAATATACAAGGCACTACTCCATTGCAATAAAATAACTGGAATGTTTCAGCTGCATAATGTTTATAAAAACACAAAGATTTTGCTGGACATATAGAACCTGGAATATAAACAAAGTATAAGCACTTGGTTAAATGAAAGATTATGGTATTAAGTGCAACTGCAAAGCAGCCTTTTAATGAACTGATGACAGATTAGGGCAGGGTAGTTTTGGTGGGGGAAGAGAGGGAGGGTGGAGAAATGGTGGGGGTTGGGAGGATACGGTAATGTGATAAGGACAGATTGGAATTTGTAATGTAGTATGACAGATGGGAATTTTTAATGAGAAGAAGTGATCGGCGTTTTAAAATTAAATAATGCAAGCTAATTGTTTCACAAAATAACAGCACATTAGGCTTTATGATGACATAGGAATAATTAGGAGCTGAGATTGCTTGTTATGTACAATTTTTCGGAAGTTATATAGGCCACAATCTTATTCTCTATAGACGGGTAGCAAGCTGAAAATTTCCACGGTTTCAATAGAACTGAAGTTTCACTAATTTCAACTAATTTAAAACCCATCAACCAACTTGCCATATCCATTCATTTGGCCCTAATATTTTTGTAAGCTGATTTGAATTAATGGAGCTGTGTAACATTTTGGGTGCATTGTATGAAATCTCACAGGAGAAATTAGATTTTGTCACAAGTACCATTCTGGGTTGAAATGAGGAGGAAATATTGGAAACTTGTACATGGCAATGAAGGTGTTTAACAGATTTGGAACCAGCTTATTTTTATAGAAGTGGAAGGGTAGGGGGTCCAAACTTTTAATTCTTAAGACCAGAAAAAGACTCTGACATCTCACGTCCCCATAAGGAAGGTGAAGCAAACCATTTATTTGAGCATCTTCAGGTTCCAACTCCTTTCTTGCTAATGTAAATAATTTTGAATGCATATAAAAGGAGCCTGGAAACACAAGAAACTACAGATGCTGAAATCATGAGCAAAACAAAAAATAGTAGAGGAACTCAGCAGGTCAGGCAGCATCTGTGCAGTGAATAGACTAACAAAGTTTCAGATCGGGATCCTTCCTCAGACTGATCAGTTTGAAGAAGGGTCCTGACCCGAGAGATGGGTAACATTATCTGATCACATGTCTGGTTTGCAACAGAGGAGGTGTTTAAAATTTGTCACCATAGGTCAGACTCATTTAGAGTTATTTCTAAACGTTTGCTTCAATGGATGAAACGAATACCATCGGAGTTATTGATATAGATATTTGATGTAGATGGTGGGGAGAAAATGTAACTTTAGTTGTTAGCACTGAAAGTGGCAGACTATCAGCTACATGTTGTTGTCACGTTCTGGCTTTAGCTTATTGAAGACAATGTAACTGCATGCGTCAGAGTGCAGGGCTGCCAACATTGGTTGAGAGGTGAGAATGAGAAATTGCGAGGGAGTGCAGCGACCGAGGGGGGAAGGGTGTGGGAGGAGGGTGTCCCCCCTCCCACGGTAGTAAGCTTTTGCATTTTTCTGTTTGAAATTGTGGAATCTGGTGCATACTTTTAACTTACACTTGATGCAACATTTATGCTTCAAATTGGATTAGGTATGAATAAGGTTAGGCTAAATTACATTCCTAATTACATTCCACAGTAGAGCCAGGCTCTGATCAACAGGTGCAGCACATGAATGACCTTAGTATATTCATGTATGGAAATCAGAAAATGCTGTTATGCATATATAGAGAGACAACAACATAGAAACAAGGCAAGAGGAGTCAGACTTCCATCACTGACCTGCACAAATAAATCAATTAACCTTACCCTTTGACTATAGAAACAAGATGAAAATAATGCCACATATTCAACCGTATATGGTTCAATGAAATTAAGATATTTATGTAAAACATATATATGGAAACAGGCCCTTCAGCCCACCAAGTCAACACCGACCGCAATCTATCATACACCAGTTGTGTCCTACACGCCAGGGACAATTTACAGAAGCCAAATAACCTACAAACCTGCACTTCTTTCAGATGTGGGAGAAACCGGAATATCCAGAGAAAACCATGTGGTCATAAGGAGAATGTACAAATACTGTACAGTCAGCACCCGTAGTCAGGATCCAATCTGGGTCTGTGGTGCTGCAAGGCAGCAACTCTACCGATGCGCCACCGTGCCACCCCATTAATTTTTTTTTCTGTAATATATTTATTATGGTGTCACGTCAATAAAGATGAACACATGATTCTGATTTCTGCCCTTAGTTGGATAACACACATCTCCAGTCATTGTGTTTTATTGCTGGTTTTCAACCTCTTCTGTCTAAAGGTCTCGACACGAAACATCACATATTCTTTCTCTCCAGAGATGCTGCCTGTCCTGCTGAGTTATTCCAGCTTTTAATGTCTATCTTCAGTTTAAACCACCATCTGCAGTTCCTTCTTACACTCTTTGTTAAACGAAACAGGTCCTATTCTCATAATATTATTCACCTCAACTAAGTCTCTTCTTCACCTCCGTTGCTGCAGAGAATACAATTCCAGTTATCAAATCTTTCTTCAAAGTGAAACAAAAATTCCAGCCCTGCCAATATGTTCATAAATCGCCCCTGGATCCTCTCCAGAGCAAATGCACCCTTTCTACAGTGTGCCATAGTCTTACAGCATGGAAACTGGCCCTTCATCCCAACTTGTCCATGCAGATCAAGATGCCCCATCTAAACTATTTATCCGCATTTGGCCCAAATCCCTTTAAACCTTGTGTGTGTGTAAGGCTGTGTGTTAGGTTGTGTGTGAGAGTGTGGGTCAGTGAAGCGGCGACAACACCCAAAGTGAGCGGAGACTTGGCGATGTCCGGGGAGCATTTCCCTCTCGCCCCCCTCCCCCTCCCCCTCCCCGGGGATGCGGGCCGGCCCAGGTGCTCTGTGTCCAGCTGGGGTCCAAGGGAGGTGAGGGTCAGTGACCTGGGGGTCTGGGGGAGGTGAGGGACAGTGACCCAGGGGCGGGCATCGGAGCGGAGCCTTAGCTCGAGATTCATCCCCGCGGCTCCGGATGCCCCCACTCACCTGGTCGGCTCCTGGCTCCGGGCCGGGGTTAAAACTCCATGTGGTGTGGACAGAGTGGCCGCCGGACACAGAGCCGCCGGAGGTGAGGGTGGGTGGTGTGAGCAGTGCCTCGGGGGGGAGGGTGGAAGGTCGGTGCTGGGACCACCGCCGTGTCTCACCTATCACACCATCTGCACGGGAATGTGAATGCGGATGAGGCAGCATCTATGGAGGGGTAGATAAAAATGCTGGAGAAATGCTTGAGTCTGAAGAAGGGTCAAAGTCAGACATAGATGCTGCCTCACCCGCTCAGTTTCTCCAGCATTTTTGTCTACATTGCCATTTTCTTTACGGGGAACCCGCCGACAAAAAACTATTCTCATTGGTGAGTGTGGAGGAGTGTGACTTTATTTATTTATTCATATATTTAAAAAATATATATTTTTGAGCGTGAGAACTTCTGTCATCAGCGTGAGAGCGTGAGAATTTCCTCAAATGCGTTAGTCTCATGCTCAATGCGTGAGAGTTGGCAGTCCTGGAGTGGCTGATACGTTGGCAGGAGTTGGAGATATCATGCTCTCTGGGCACTGCTCAACAGACAAAGATGCTCATTGCTTTTGTTCAAACATAAAAAGGAATATTCTCGAGGAGCAAAGGGAAGCATGAAAATGAATCTAACATTGTGAATCTGAAATGAAACCAGGAAGTGCTGGGAGCCCTCAGCAGGTCAGATGGTATTTGTGTAAAAATAAACTCAAAAATACAAAAGCAAAGCAACGAGTGATCACATTGGTGAGTGACACCAGTGGCTCTTTTGATTTTATTTGCCTTGCAGTCCTCTATTTTCAGCAAACTGCTCAATTGGCTATCAATCCTGACAGTTTTCTCCAGCAACCTTGCTTGCCTGTGATAAACCACTCCCACACTTGTTTAGTTTCAAAACAGGAATAGGATTTATCAATATTTATAGGTCACCCACTTTGTGATAACAGTTTATTGGGTCAACAATTGCCATTTGTGAAATGGTTAACCTAGCCTTGACTCTTTCATGTGCTGCAAGTGGATGGAGCCTGAGTATTGAAATTGAAGTCAACATTAAAGGCCACATTGTTTTAGTGGTATTCAAGATGATTCTACTTTAACTTTTCGTTGATCTGCATCAACCTTCTCCCACCAGTGTCAATGATGTGATCTAAATCAAAGTACTTTCCATATTCATCAGTTTAACCTGTAGCAAAGTTTGTTGCATGCTAAATACCCAACACACAGATAAACTAACTTTCATAAACACACAAGCACATGCACAATAACTTACAAACATACATGTGTACAAATGCACAGCACACATAATTGCACACAAACACAAAAACACCTCACCACTCCCATAAAAATGTCCTCACCAAACCCCATACAAAGACATGTGTGCACACACAGATATCTCTACAGTTCTAACTTTCCTTTTTCTTGTTGCGAGGTTGATTGTGGAAATCTAGTGTTTAACAAAATTGTTGGATTGTTCTCTCCACTTTATGCCCCCAGCATCATGGGTATATATTGAGGCTTGGGGCCTATAGATCAATAGCTCATTAAAATCATTTTTATTCAAGGTTGTTTTGTTTTTTTCACGTTCTTCGAAACAGCACCTAAAAAAAGTAGCAGTGAACGGTCCATTGCTTAAGCAAAAGGATTATTATTGCCTCTGAGCCTCTCAGCAGCTCCTGCATGTGATTACATTTTGAATTAATTGGGTTATTGTCACGTGATGTTGAAAAGGTGAGAGTAGCACCATTACAGTTGGGAAGGAGCTGTAATGGTGCTCAGCCCTATACTGCAGGACTGCTTTCAATTGTATGCTTCCCACACTCATTAAAGGAACAAGCAAGTTATTCCCACTCCCCAGACATAACGCTGAACTATATTCCTGATTATGCTTCTTTCAGAAGCTATTTAAATATTATTACTGTCCCACAAGCATATCAGATAGAGAGATCTCTAATCGTGTGGTTACTGCAGCAACCAGTCAGGGAGTGGGGCTAAAAATAAGATGCAATCTAGGCTCCGAACAGTAATGAACTTGACATTGAAATCTATGGAAAAACATATACCGTTAACAGGAATCCAGAATTAAAAGAGAATCAGGCTTTCCGGAAATATTTATGTGCAAGTTGTTCATTCAAAGACAATCATCGGGCACATGCAGTTCTTAATCTATGGAACAAAATTGGAATGGAATGAAATTACTCATTCAGCAAGCGAACAAAAGCCACCCATGGTAATATCCAGATGATGAGATGATTGATGCCTCAGTAGTGCTTAATTACAACGTTTGTAAAATTTAACTGATTTTTGCTATGTAGCTCAGTTCAAAGCTTAATATTCTGGCCAATGCTATTGTGCAAGAGATCAAGAACCATTTTTGGCAGAAGAAAAGGACTGCAGTAAAACAAGAAAATCAATGCATAAATTAAAAACAATGATTTCCTGCTTTCCAATTTAAAAAAAATAGTTATAAGTTTTGTTTTGCTCCTCTTTCCATTTCCATTTTGCCTGGTAAAACTGCTCTCTATATTTAGACTTGATTTGAGACTTTAGACTTTAGAGATATAGCGCAGAAGCAGTCTCTTTGGCCCACTGAGTCTGCACAGTCCAGCAATCACCCTGTACACTAGCACTATCCTACATACTAGGATACAATGTTACAATTTTACCAAAGCCAATCAACCTACAAACCTACAGTATATGTCTTTGGAGTGTGGGAGGAAACTGGAGGATCTGGAGAAAATCCACATGGTCACAGGAAGAACATACAAACTCTGTAAAGACAGCGCCCTTATTATTAAGAATACCTTTTGTTAATTAATACATAAAAGGCAAATATGGCAGCTGAAATATTGTGGGGTAGGAATTAGATTGCTACAGAGTTCTTTCAAGCATGAAACATGGGCCTAAACTGGGCCTCGTTATATACCTAGAAAATGGCTGGGCTTGTGGGAAGAAGGGGGCAACAAACTCCAGTTTTACCCTCTACCTTTTCAATCATTTTCTGTTCTTTTATTATTAGAAAAAAAAAGACATAAATTCATCATCTAGGACTTAGGCAGTCACTTAACAAAAAGATGATAAATACTAAGGAAATAGGGTAGTAATAAGGAATATATATTACTGAGATCAGTTTGTTTATTTCTTAATTGCATCCTTATTTGGAAGTTCGATAGGCACTTAATAAATGACATGCAACTGCAAAATTGGCTATATTGTCCCTTTTGCATAATTATTTTCCCTACAATATAATCTCATTATCCAGAATGCTGCCTGGATACGTGGATATTGGTTACAAGGAGAGGTTGGACAAACTTGGATTTTTTCCCCTGGAACATTGAAGGTTGTGAGGAGACTTGATAGAAGTATACAAAATCATGAGAGACATAGATAGGGTGGCCAATCAGAACCTTTTTCCCAGAATAGTAATGTCAAAGGCTAGAGGAAATAGCTTTAAGATGAGTTGGGCAAAGTTTAAAGGTGATGCGCAGGCTAAGTTAATGCTGCCATGGGTGATCGTGGAGGTAGGTATGATCATTACCTTCAAGAGGCTTTTTGATGGATACCTGAATATGCAGGGAATGGAAGGATATGGATCATGTGCTGGCAAATTAGATTAGTTTATTTTAGCATCATGTTTGGCACAGACATTGTGGGCCAAAGGGATTCAGAACGGGTTTACTGATAGAAGACAGTGCTGGAAGGACAATATTCAGTCTGGAAGTCTGTGGCCGGTGAAGCTCCACAGAGATCTATGTTAGGACCTCTACTGGTGAAATCTATTAATGATATGGAGACCAAGATTGCTAAGGTTACCGACTGTGAAGAAGGCTGTCAAAGTATACAGCAGGATATAGATCTGCTACAGAAATGGGCGGAGAAACGGCAGATCGAGTTTAATCTGATCAAGTGTGAGACTTTGCACTTTGGAAGATCGAATGTAAGGGGAAAATATACAATTAATGGCATGACCTTTAACAGTATTGATGTACAGTGGGATCTTAGGGTCCAAGTCCATAAATCCCTGAAACTCCCTGATTACAGAATGACAGCTGACTTGGACACTTCTTTGTTCTTTCCCCCCATTCTCTCAGAGGCTTTTTTAAAAGCGTTGTTGATGCCATCAAAGTTACCCGGCTTCTCTGAGAAAACCCAAGGAATAGTAGAATGGAAGACATGTTCCCAGATTTTTGGAAACAATTTTATCACTCCGTCAGTCAATTTTCAGACCCAAATCCATCAGCAAATAGCTTTCATGCATTTACCTATTCTTGCCAGCTATTAGTCATAGTCGTACAGCACAGAAATAGGCCCTTTGGCCCAACATGCCCATGCTGACCAAGATACCCCACCTACGTCAGTCCCGTCTGCCTGTGTTTGTCCAATTGGAGGACATGGATAGGTGACATTTTGGGATAGGATCCTTCTTCAGACCTGCTGAGTTACTCTTTGTGGCATATTGTGCCACTATATGTAAACAAGTTCTTTGTTTCTACATAATATATGAGCTGATAGACCAGGTATAACACATCACCCTTTGTGGACAAAATAGGAGAGTTTCACCTGAGATATTTCAGATGTTGACAGGTCCCTTAAATGTTTGCAACATTTTTATCGGAGCTTCACTATTTCAGTGTCTTGATGCTGCCTGGATTAAAAATTGTTATGTGGAATGATTACAACCTATCACATCATGGAATTTAGATCAAGTTTCCCAATGGTCACCAGGAATCAAAAGCAAGAGCATTCGGAATAGTACTGAAAACCTTGAGGCCGTGTGTTGCGAGCACGCAGAAGCCCCGTGTAAACACTAGAAGAAGCGGATCATTACACAACTACTCCATTAGCCATCGCTTGCCCCCCCTCCCATTACAGTTCCTGCAAGGTTTATTAGCCAACACAGAACCCACTATGACAGATCAAAATTAAGAACTGAAAGCACTTGAATTACTCAGCAAATGGGGCAGCATCTCCGGAGCGGAAAAGTAGTTAATATTCTGATGAAAAGTCATCAACGTATCTTTAGTCTTGCTTCTGTTTTTGGAGATGCTACCACAGCTGCTGAGTATTTCCATTTTTTCTGTTTTTATTTCAGATTTCCAACACCAACAATAGTTTACTTTTGCGATGGGCACAGGACCCTTATTATTCACAATTTAAAATAATGACCAGCTAAAAAAAATTGATTTGTAACATATTTGTGAGTAATGTTGGCACAAAGCTAGCAAGGCAAGTGAATTATGCAGAGGCCACAAAAGGGATAGAAGCAGGTTAATGAGTCAGTAAGTTGTGGGCAGGTGGACCCCACAGAGGTAAAATTTGAGACTGTGCAATTTGATAAGAAAAGCAGAATAATTACTAAACGGGGAGAAGGAAGCAGATGTTCATCTACAGAAGTATGCTGGTTCGAGAGGGGTGAAATTAAAAACGCAGATCAAACTTGCAGTTAGAAAGGTTAATTGTATCTTGGCCATTATTACAAATGTGTTGGGTAATATAAGTCAGGAAAGCTCACTGAGAATGTGATGTTTTAGGCCTTGACCTTGAGTAAGGACATAGTTGTCACGTGCATTCATTTGATAGATTTGTTTTGCATTATTATTGTCATGCATACTGAAGGTGAAAAGCTTTGTTTGTGTGCTATCCAGTCACTTTATGCCATACATGAGTACAATAAGACATACACGTACAACAGGTAGTGCAAAGAGAAAGATACCAGACTGCAGAATATAGTCTTGCAGCATTATTAGTGTTTCAGTTACAGGTCCACCACTGATTTTCTGGCAATTGTGTACCTCCTTTAATCCGAACACAATTATGAGAGCGCACTTGAAACCCTCCCCGGAAGTTCCCCCCAAAAATGTGGCTCCTAGGACTTCCGCGGCCGATCGACAGGTCAAAATTGCCGCTTGCTGCTGAGGCTCCAGTACTCCAGCCCGGCTGGAGTCAGCAGATCTGTTCCTGTAGCCGACTTCTGAGGCTGACTATGCAGGCTGGTATCTCGGCCCTCCGGGGGCCTAGTCGGACCGTTCCTGTACTGTTCGACTCCTCTTGGAGGCCATGACCTCTAATGTCCAGCAAAACGGATAATCCAGCAAGGCTGTGGAACCAAGGGTGCTGGCAAATCGGTGGTGGAGCTGTATAGAGAAAGCAGTTTAAATAAAAGCAAGGTCTGCAATTTGATCGGTTAACAGGTTGGGACTACATTATGTGGGAGGACTGTTCAGTAATCCTCAGATGTTCTCAGTCCAGACAAAAGCAGTTTGTATACATTTATTAAGCAGCTATATGCAACTATTTCACTGCATCACTTGAAATTGAAAATGCAGGGTATGACTCATAAAGAATAATTTTTGTGCAAAAAATTATATTACATATGAATTAGCTACCATATACATATGCTGCTGAGGACAGAGATATCAGATTCCTTTCTGACAAATATATTCCCCTTTACCTAGAGACAGTAAATTTCAATACATTGACATAGCTGTTTAAAATAGTTAAGGATTGATGCTAATCCCAACAGAATGACAGTGTGTTAATAACATTCAAAATACATGAGGCAGTTCATTTGCATAATAACTTGAAGATCCAGGTGCAAATTTAGATGGGTAGATGGAGCACTTTAGATGGGAGTGGAAACTTACATAAAGGTGAAATTTAAAGTGAAGTAATAATTAAAGAGAAATAGCAAAATGCCTACCATCACTCAAAGGGAATTGTTATTCATGTGTAATGCTCCCCAAGGCAGAAGACAAAGGGAAAACAGGTTAAAATGAAAGAAAACGTGACCCAATGTTGCCGACTGGCCTGCTGCAGGAGTACGTGCTGAGGGATGCACTGAAGCTTGGTGCAACCAACACCAAGGCTCTGTGGGGGAAGACCACAGTCTAGGGTCCTTCTGCTGCTGGACATGGGCGGCAGGGTGTGGTGGAGATGCCCCTCAAAATAAGGGAAGGGATTCCATGCCAGTGGGCCACATGACTGGTAAGGGTGGGGGGTAATTTGTGTAAACAGTATTGAATGTATGTATAGCCTCCAAGAATGTCGGATAGAGTTTTGTAAGGATCATGTATTGTACATATTTATTTCTCGAATAAAGTCTATTTTGAAATTTAAAAAAAAACGTGAGGCAGGAGTTTGCAGTAAAATGACAAAGAAGCCTATTGCTCTTTTTTTTTCCTGTGGCTGCTGAAGTGAGGGTGCATTGTGAGGTATATTGCACTGGATGTCACATCATGGTTACACCTTCAGACCCACTCACAGATCCTCACCCTTGAGCGGATGAGCAAAATGCATGGAGTAGAAGTGCATTTGCACTCCTTCATTGATTTCAAGGGTGCTAATTTCGATATCAGAATGCAATGCATGTGGGAAATCAGATCATAGATGAACTTGAAGGTGGACACAAAATGCTGGAATAACTCAACGGGACAGGCAGCATCTCTGGAAAGAAGGAATGGGTGACGTTTTGGGTCGAGATCCTTCTTCAGAATGTCACCCATTCAATCACTCCAGAGATGCTGCCTGTCCAGCTGAGTTACTCCAGCCTTTTGTGTCTTTCTTCGGTCTAAACCAGTATCTGCAATTCCTTCCTACGTACTGTAGATGAACTTAGTTATCTGAATGTTTTGGAAGATGGAGTACTTTGCGTCAGGGAACAGTTGAGGAAACTATGTTAGATTTTTTAAGGAAAAGGTACAGGTCTATTTGAAGCAGAAGGGACGGAGGGTTATGAGAACTGAGCTTAATGGTGGGAATAGCTTCACATAGCTGTAGCAAAGCAGCAGAACTGACACTTTGCTATAAAGGTTCAGAATAGAATATTGATTTTCCATGAGTATTGTACAAAGAGTTAAACAAATGAAAATATACTTAAAATATATAGAAAGTACAGTGAATGTATTAACTACCCCAAAAAGAACACAAAACAGTACAGCCATGGAATAGGCCTTCCAGCCCACATTGACCATGCTGAACATGGTGACCCCAAATTTCACTGTACCGATTGGTGCATGTGACAATAAATGTATCTTGAATCTCTCTTGAATCATGCCAAGATAGCTTAATCTGCTCTGCCCCCACATGATCCATCCGTGCACAGCCAATTGATCCACTGCCATGCAATGCTGGAATCCCACGTTCAATCCTTACCATGAGTATTGTCTGTTTGCACAATCTTCCTGTGGGTTTACTGAAGGTGTTCCAGATAGAAACATAGAAAGATAGAAAATAGGTGCAGGAGTAGGCCATTCGGCCCTTCGAGCCTGCACCGCCATTCAATATGATCATGGCTGATCATCCAACTCAGTATCCTGTACCTGCCTTCTCTCCATACCCCCTGATCCCTTTAGCCACAAGGGCCACATCTAACTCCCTCTTGAATATAGCCAATGAACTGGCCTTAACTACCTTCTGTGGCAGAGAGTTCCAGAGATTCACCACTCTCTGTGTGAAAAATGTTTTTCTCATCTCGGTCCGAAAGGATTTCCCCTTTATCCTTAAACTGTGACCCCTTGTCCTGGACTTCCCCAACTTCGAGAACAATCTTCCTGCATCTAGCCTGTCCAACCCCTTAAGAATTTTGTAAGTTTCTATAAGATCCCCCCTCAATCTTCTAAATTCTAGCGAGTACAAGCCGAGTCTATCCAGTCTTTCTTCATATGAAAGTCCTGACATCCCAGGAATCAGTCTGGTGAACCTTTTCTGTACTCCCTCTATGGCAAGAATGTCTTTCCTCAGATTAGGAGACCAAAACTGTACGCAATACTCCAGGTGTGGTCTCACCAAGACCCTGTACAACTGCAGATTCTCCCACATCCCAAAGCTGTACAAGTTGGCAGGTTAATTATCCACTGTAAATTATCCCAAGAATCTAGTGGAAGTTGATGAGAATGTGGAGAGAATAAGTAATGTAGGATGAATGTAAATTTGGGTAGTTGATACTTGACACGGACTCAATGGCCGAAGAGCTTATTTCCATGCTGCGTGGGGTCTCATAAATCTATGTATTGGTGAGGTCTTGAGGAAGGCATAGAAAACACCAAAGCAGCTTTATGTGAAAAGAGAAATACAACAATACTATTATTTGCAGGGCTGAAAGCCGAAGAATTGTGAGTGAGTTTAGTGCATGAGCCATGGACAAAGTTTCTTTCAAGGAGACTGTAAAAGCCTTAAAGGCACAGTTTAATATAGTGCATTGGAAATTTTGGAGAGGTATGCCAATGGTTTATGATTTGAGGAGACAGTTGGTGAATATGTTGTTATAGGAAAAAAACTATTGGTTACAAGGTGCACTATTTACACAGATGCCGTACATAGAGGTGTACAATATCATGAGAGGAATAGATCAGGTAGACGCACAGAGTTTCTTGCCAGGGGTAGGGGAATCGAGATCCAGAGGACATAGGTTGGTGAGGGGGGAAAGATTTAATAGGAACCCGAGGGGTAAACTTTTCACGCAAACGGTGGTAGGTGTAGGTAACAAGCTGCCAGAGGAGGTAGTTGAGGCAGGGACTATTGCAACGTTCAAGAAACATTTAGACGGATACATGGATAGGACAGATTTAGAGGGATATGGGCCAAATGCAGGCAGATGGGACAAGTGTAGATGGGACATATTGGCCATTGTGGGTATGTTGGGCCAAAGAGCCCATTTCCATGCTGTAGGACTGTATGATTCTGTGGCATTTCCTCTATTAATCTGAATATTGCTCTGTATATTTATTCATTGTTAAATATTGAAGGGGATCATCGTAACATGGTTGCAGATAGTATTTGAGAAGCTTTGCTCAAAATGCACCTTTTTCTTGTTTGCATAACATGACAAAACCACTGGCCAGAAAATCTTATCTTTAAATCTTTAGTCCAGAAAATTGTGATTAGGGAAGTAGATTGATTGATTTTAATTCAAAACTATTTCATTGAATGTGTTAATCAACGTGTTTTATTTGTGGATCATGATATAATCATATTAGCGAAACATTTTTTACATCTTGGTCATCTGTGAATTTGTAATCTATTGGAATAAAAAATGTCACTTTTTAAAAGAAATATATAAATGTTACCATACAGTACAAAATACTAGCCAATTATTTATCATAAATGGGAAATAGTCCAAATGATGTTTTAAAGAATGCAGTATTTTTCCAGCTTCAGGGTCCACTAAATGCATTTTATGTTGACTTCTCTTGATACTTCCATTGTGCAGCAATGGTAGGATAAAGGAAATGGGTGTTGCTGACTTTAAACAAATGCAGTCACACTTGGAAACACTACATCGGTGTGAAGCTCTAGGGGAATACTCCTCCAATATGACAGTTCACTGTTGACAGAATGAATTGGTTATCACAATAGAACAGCCATAGCTTTATCCTGAGTGGACAGACAGCAAGACTATAATTTTCCCACGATATGGAAACTCAATCTTAATCTTTCAAGGAATGGAAAATAATTAATAGGACTACCCTGCGTCACAATGATCCAAAGTAGAAAAATATTTTGAGTTATATTTTATATATCAGTTTAATTGGTAGCAACTAAAAGCTGTGAAATATGATTTTATTGAGTCAATTTTCGTTGTTCCTCTTGCTTTGAAAAAAGGTGTCAAGAGATCTCTGTAGTATTCCCTTCTCTGAATTTGGTTACCGTTACGTATTGGTTGTCAGACTCTTGGTACCCAACAACTACAATGGGACTCAAATGAATGAGCAGTTAATCACTTCAAATATTTCTCACTGACCACAACACAAGAAGTAATCTTTAACTAATACTTTAAACATTTTATCAAACACAAAACAAAGAAATGAGCAAACTTGTGAGGTTAATATAGAAGTTGAACTATAATGAGCAATTTGCTAAAATATAAACAAATATACTTAATTACCTTAAATTTTATTCATTCATTTAAAATTAATAAAAATTAAATCCACACAATTATTTTTTTAGATTGAAGAGTTTACTGATTTGTATTGTGTAGAAAGGAACTGCAGATGCTTATTTAAACCGAAGATAGATACAAAAAGCTGGAGTAACTCAGTGGGACAGGCAGCATCTCAGGAGAGAAGGAATGGGTGACGTTTTTGGTCGAGACCCGATTTGTATTCATGACTTACTATGCATCAAAAAATCTTTGCATCCCATGCAGCAATGCATAACATTTTCAATATTTTAGAGTGAGAAAACTTTGTAATTGGTTGAAGTTTTAATTTAACACATATTTTCTGGAAATGATCCTGGTAAAGGCTGCAAATCAGTGCAATTTGAGGAGTGGTTGTGAGTCATTGTTCACACATTCCAGTTAGTGCAACTAAGTTCATTCCTGGTCGCATGTGCAAACTGCACATTATTGTTGAATATTCTTGTACTCTGCTTCTACCACTAGCAACTTGACAAACCCAGCCATTATCATGGCTGTCCTCAACTGTCAATACTTCTTGTCTACAATTAGAAGCCAAGCGGAATCATGCACTAATTGTGGCGATAAGAAACAGTATTCTTGTGGTGAGTGACTCATTTGTAAGGTCCTGACTCCTCAAAATCTTTCCACCATCTGTAAGGTAAAAGTCAGGAGTGTGATGGAATATGGTCTACCTGCCTGGCTCAGTGTAGCTCTAAAACGTTTGATGCCATGCTGGATAAAATAGCCCGCTTGATTAACACCCATCCATCTCTCTGACCAATCATTTCCTCCAGACCTAACATAATCTGAATGTAGTATGTACTATCAACAAAATGCACTGCAGTTATTTGCTTTGGCTACTCCAGCTGCACCTTCTAAACCCTTGTCCTCAGCCACCTTGAAGGAGAAGGACTGCAGTGCTTGGGAGCAGCATCATCATTTTTCACTCCATTGAGATGTGGCAATATTTCATTGTTTATTTCAGAGTCATTGTTGAAATCTGAAACTTCTACTTGATAGTAATGTGGGAGTACCATCAATTGAAGGATTATAAGTTGAAGAAGGCTATAGAGCTATATAACTAAAGGAAATTCATGCCACCTCAACATCCTCTAAATGAACAAATTTAAAACAAATGACTGTCAAGCGTGGATTTATTATCCATGTGTGCCTCTATCAGGTGTTTAGCACATGTAATTGAACTCAAATTTCTGCTGCCAGGATGGAGTCTTTTTCACGATGTAACACAATCAGCGAGGATAGGCGACAAATCATCCTCTACGATAATCCTTATGGGCCTGTCCCACTTACGCGACTTTTTCAGCGACTGCCAGCACCCGTTATAGGTCGTTGCACGTCGCTGAAAATTTTCAAAATGTTGAAAATCCAGCGGTGACCAGAAAGAGGCTACGACTCTTTGGGTGACTGAGGAGACTACTCACGACCATACAGGCGACATCCCGGTGACATGTCGCGGGGTGAAGCCTGTTTGGTCATGAGTAGTCGCCTAAAGAGTCATACCTTGTTCTGGTCGCCGCTAGATTTTCGCTGAAAATCTTCGGCGACCTGCAACGACCTATGATGGGTGCTGGCTGTCGCTGAAGAAGTCGCGTAAGTGGGACAGGCCCATTACACTGGTGCTCTACCAAATTGCTTTCTCAGCCCCCTTCCACTCCTTATACACCCACAAATGTGCTGCCAAATACAAATCCAACTTACTTTACAAATTTGCAGATGATACCACTGCAGTGGGCCAGATATCAAATAATGATGAGATGGAATGGAGAAAGGAGATTTCAGAATCTTTTAACCTGGTGTCAAGACAACAACATTTCCTTCAATGGCAGCAAGACAAATGAAATAGTGATCGACTTCAGGCTGTGTCTTACGTGTTTGCGGTCATCGGCGGTGAAGCGCGGCTTCGCCTATAGAGTGGACCGCACGGCAATGGCGAGAGCGCCGAGCCTATCCACGGGAGCGCCGCACGGATGCTGCGCGGGGGCCGAGTGATTCAAATACGGCTGGTCCCACATGCTTGCGGTAAGTAAAAAAAAGGGCGGGCCGACTGCGATGACGTCGGCCCGCCGCACGTGACTCACTAGCGGCGGCTGTGGCGGCGGCCGTCCTGATCGTGGCGCTGTAGCGGTGGCTGTGCCTGCGGCCGTGCCGCACACGTGCCTCACTGGCGGAAGCTGTGGCGGTGCAAGTTTGACGCACGGCGCTCGAGCCACACTGGCGGCGGCCGTGCGGGCGGCCGTGCCGCACTCGTGCATCACTGGTGGAGGCTGTGCGGTAGGAAAATATTTTTCAACAGTGTAGGTTTTAATTTAGCACCGTGCGGTGTTGGGAACACCGCCGCACGGCCCCGGAATTGTGCGTTCTCACGAGTGCGCGGTCTATGGCGGCAGATTCTTCCCGTTTCGCCGCCAATGACCGCAGACTCGTGAGACAGGCCTTTAAAGGAATGGAAGTGGTACACGTACCCTGGTATGCATAGATGGCACCGAAGTAGAGATGGCTGAAAACTTCAAGTTTCTGCAAGTATATATCACCAGCAAATTATCCTGGACCAGCCACATCGAAGCATTGGCCAAGAAATCATACCCTGTGTAGTAGCCATTTAGCTTAATTCAATATGTTATAACTATAACCAGTTACCTTTACATTTTATCTGCCTGTAATTGTGGGTGGAATTTATGCGTAGTCTGAGACGTGTTTGCGGCATGGATTCTCGCGCAGACTCTCTAGTAGTTAGTTTAGTTTGAAGAAGAATGGGGGAGAGGTCAGAGCTTTCGACCATGATTGAATTGAAATGTACTTATACAAGAAGAGGTTTGGATGAATATCTTACTGTTTTTACTACTACAATAAAGAAATTATTAATCAAGAGACTGTTTGGAAGATTAATCTTTCGACAGCATTGACTGTTTCATGGAGAGCTCGTGGCTGTGTATCGATTATCTTCTGATCCCCTGTCTTCAATTAAAGTGACTAAAAGGACTAAATCCTTGAAACGATATAAAAATCTGTCATTACACACTGTACTAAGTCGAATTCCATAGAAACGGAAGTTCGGCATGTCCCCAACAACTCTCACCAACTTCTACAGATGCACCGTAGAAAGCATTTTGTCGGGATGAATCGCAGCTTAGTTTGGGAACAACTCCATCCATGACCGCAGGAAATTGCAAAGAATTGTGGATGCAACCCAGACCATCATGCAAACCATCCTCCCTTCCATTGACTTCATCTACACTTCACGCTGCCTCGGTAATGCCACCAGCATGATCAAGGATGAGTCTCACCAAGGATGAGTCTACTCCCTCTTCCCACTTCTCCCACCGGGAAAGAAGTGCAGAAGTGTGAAAATGCATACCTATAGATTCAGGGGCAGTTATTTCTCAGCTGTTATCAGTCAACTGAACCATCCTATCACCAACAGGAGAGCAGTCTGAGCTACTATCTACCTCATTGGAGACTCTCAAACTATCTTTAATCAGACTTTACTGGACTTTATCTTGCACTAAAATTACCTTTATCCTGTATCTGTACACTGTGGACGGTTTGATTGTAATCATGTATATTCTTTTCACTGACTGGATAGCACACAACAAAAAGGCTTTTCACTGTACTCAGTACACATGACAGCAAACTAAAGTAAACTAAAGTGAACACTAATAATTTTATCATCGTCATAACTGCAAAGTCCTGCACATTGCAGAGGGGGATCTCAAGAGAGCAGAAGTGCTGAATTCTTCCCATATATCCCGATTTGTTAAATATCACAACAGATTTATGAAAACTATATTTAGAATCCTTAATGAATGTGGGAGTTGGGGGGGGGGGGGTGCAATGTTTGAGACAAATGAGGTTAATTAATAAGGGTCTAACATTCTGAACCATATCACATTACTGTCATTACAGTTTATTATATTTACAGTAGAGTAGGCTCCATTACAATCCTTCACTGCTGTCTTGCATGGCTTGTGAAGTGGCATTGAATTGGATATCCTTTTCAATCATTTAACCATTGAATTGTTCAGTAAACCTCGAATTACGTGAACAAAATGTTTGTGTGGCCTCTGGATTCAGAGAGAAAAGAGGCACATTATGGCTGATGTCAGAGTGTCATTAATTTTAATCTATTAGCTAAAAAGTGTTGAAGTTACACAATAGGCCAGTCAGCATATGTAAAGAATGAAACAGAAGCCACCATTTGGTATCAGTGACCTTATACTTTCATTAATATTTGACATGAGCTAAACCCTCATCTTTCCATCTATTGATAGATACAAAATGCTGGAGTAAATCAGCGGGACAGGCAGCATCTCTGGATAGAAGGAATGGGTGACGTTTTGGGTCGAGACCCGTCCTCTTTCTATTGATGCAGAGAGTAGTGGTTTCGGCCGAACGCACTATGGGAACTTCACTCGCCCCTCTGCAGGAACTATACATCAGAAGGTGCAACTCCAGAGCCAATAAGATCATGGGAGACCCCTTCCACCCCTGCAACAGACTGTTCCAGCTGCTACGGTCAGGCAAACGCCTCCGTTGCCATGCTGTGAGAACGGAGAGGTTGAGAAGGAGTTTCTTCCCAGAGGCCATTTGGACTGTAAACTCCTACCTCACCAGGGACTAACTTTACTGGACCATTCTATTGTTTTTTTTAAAATTGCTGTTTTTTTTCCTTTTTCCTTCCTCCCACAATATGTAATATAAAGAATATGTGATTCTGTTCCATTCTGTTTGTAGTTTGTTTGTTTGTTTGTTTGTTTGTTTTTTGCACAATCCGCGAGCATTGCCACTTTTCATTTCACTGCACATCTCGTATGTGTATGTGACGAATAAACTTGACTTGACTTGATCTGCTGACCACTTCCAAGCTAATTACCGCAACCTAAGAGTACCTTGTCATCTTCACAGTTGATAATCTATCTGCACAGGACTATAGATATCCAAGATGTTGAACATGGGTTCAAATACCATTCAAACCTCATTCTTTTGTTCAAGGAAGATCTTTGTATAACTCTCATGAATTGAATGAGAATACTCAAAATAAGTTGTGATTTTTACCAGCTGAGTGTTAGAATAAGGCAGCATGTACAGACCATTGTGCTGTGTTCTCACATGTTCCAAGTGTGTGATAAATCCAGATATGTAGCTTCCACTGTAGAAGTGGCTCTTCCAAGCTTGAGATAATTGCCAATCAGTGCAATTTGGAATAATTGCATAAATATACAAGAATTGTGGCATTTTCTAATGATTAACAAGAACTTATAACACCTTTTATTAACCTTCCAGATTCAGAAATAGTTATAGGGAATTGTAATGTATAATTACCAAATGTCAGATTTTGCATCTTCTTTCCCATTTTTCAGAATCACCGATTCTAAGATCATCATTATGACTTTCTTCGACATAATGAGAGGGCAGCTATAATTATTCCAATTCAGAAAAAAAAGTGCCTTTGACTCTTGACCAATTTTCCTGTTTTCACTTGCAATTGCAGCATACCATAATGAGTCAGCCCAGCTCAACCAGAACTGCAATTAGGGCACTACAATTATCCCAATGCACTGCGGGTAGGAAAAGATAAATCAGGTCAATTTCTTGTTCCAAATCCTTATCTAGTGGCCCATTTTGAAAATGCACGTGTGTGAACTCCATGTAAGAAAAGAATCAAGGGCATTCCTCATCGTTCCTCATGGGCATATGCACTTTCAATGACTTAGATAACAAAATCCACTCTGGCAAGGTCAGCATCAGGGAATCAGTACAAGTTAGTAGCTTCAAGAGAGCTGAGAGAAAAATTGAAAGAAGTGCATAATTGCATTTGGTATGTGATCTTTAGTATACATGTAAGCCTTTC
Source organism: Malacoraja senta (assembly GCA_038087875.1). Classification (NCBI taxonomy): domain Eukaryota; kingdom Metazoa; phylum Chordata; class Chondrichthyes; order Rajiformes; family Rajidae; genus Malacoraja; species Malacoraja senta. Next base: position 26,095 of record JAXLNO010004698.1, read on the forward strand.
AAGGGAAGCATGAGGCATGTTTCACTTAATTTATCTTTTCCTGCAAGACCCACTGTTTAATGTATATTGAATGTGAAAGTCTTGAAAGTAATGTATGATGTGTGATGTCAATCCTGTGGCATTGAGCATTTTCCCACTTACATCTCATAGTATTAGCATCAAGCACTCCTAGATTTATAGGCACTATGATCCTGGCAGCCAGGTCCAGCAGTACCAGAAATAAGTCCCAGGATACTCAAATGGAAAATCTGACTGTCATCTACATCTAGGGTAGACTGAAGTATTGTAGTTCAAGTTACATGAAATATTTATTAAAATTTTGTATTGCAGTAATGTTGAGTGAAATATCATCTCCCACCCAGTTAATACAGGATAACCCTGGGTTGCCATAAAGACCAAAGGCTTTAAAAATACTTTTTTACACAAAATGCTGGAGTAACTCAGCAGGACAGGCAGCATCTCTGAAAAGAAGGAATGGGTGAAGTTTCGGGTCGAGACCTTTCTTCAGACTGAGCTGATCAGTCTGAAATAGGTCTTGACCCGAAATGTCCCTCAGTTTGAAGAGGGGTCTCGACCAGAAACGTCACCCATTCCTGCTCTCCAGAGATCCTGCTTGTCCCGCTGAGTTACTCCAGCATTTTGTGTCTATCTTCAGTGTAAACGACCATCTGCAGTCCCTTCCTACACAAACATATTTTTTAGTTCTACTTAATTATTTTAGAAACAATAGGTGCCATTTACAGTATACATGCACACTTCTGACATGAAGCTCTCCTGATACCATCCTGGTGAAGGGATTGGCTTATGCACTGTTGCTGTTTATTACAAATTATGGCTTCAATTAGTGTATTGTGCTGATTTGGAACAAGAAAATAGGTAATAATAGCAGGAGTAAGCTATTTGAGTCATTGAATGTGCTCCACCATTCAGGAAATTCATGGCTAATCTTTTACCTCAAACACCATTTTCCAACTATTCCAAAATCCCTCGATTCTTTTAATATCCAGAAATCTATCAAGCTCTGTTTTGACTGCAGTCAATATCTGACCCACCAAAGCTCATTAGGATAGTACATTTCGATGATTCGCCTACCTCTGAGTGAAAATGTTTCTCTCCATTTCACTCCTAAATGGCCTCTTTGAGCTGGTGACCTCAAGTTCTAGACTCTTTATCCAGGGGTAACGTTTTCTCCACATCTACCATGCCAAGTCTTCTGAGAATTTTATACCTTGTAATATAGATCACCAGTTATTCTTCTGAACTCTGTAAATTTCTATAAATTTCCAAACAAAATGAAAATAGCAAAAGTAATACCATTTCACAAATTACAGGCCTGTTTCTTTACTCTCCCAATTCTCCAAGATCCTTGAAAAACTTTTTACAGAAAGACTTGACAATTTCATTGAAAAACATAAGCTTTTGGTCGACAGTCAATATGGATTCCGGACAGACAGATCAACATCTATGGCACTAAAGGAACTAATCGAGGAAATCACAAATTGCATAGATAATAAAAAACTTGCAGTGGAAATATTCATAGACTTTAAAAAAGCATTTGATACCGTAAATCGTGACATTTTACTCATGAAACTGGATAGGTATGGCATCAGAGGGGTTGGATTGGATTGGATTGGGTGAGAAGCTATTTAAGAAACAGGCAACAATTTGTAGAAATAGGTGAACATAAATCAACTTACATGAACATAACTTGTGGAGTACCTCAAGGGTCTGTGTTAGGTCCAAAGCTTTTCATAATGTACATTAACGACATATGCAAAGTATCAAATATACTGAAATTGATTATATTTGCCAATGATACGAATATTTTTTGTTCCGGTGACAATTTGAAGCAGCTTTTGGAGGTCATCACATCAGAAATGAATAAATTAAAACAGTGGTTTGATGTCAACAAATTGTCTTTAAATTTAAGCAAAACAAAGATTATGCTATTTGGAAAACATAAAACAAACCCTCAAGTACAATTGAAAATAGATAACATAAGTATAGAAAGAGTATATGAATATAAATTTCTTGGTGTGATCTTAGAGCACAAAATCTGCTGGAAACCACATCAAAGCAAAACTGGCAAAGTCTATAGCAATATTGGGAAAATCAAGACACATTCTGGACCACAAATCATTACATACTCTGATTAATACACTCATATTGCCATATCTGAGTTATTGTGTGGAAATATGGGGTAACACCTTCAAAACCAACCTACAGCCGTTATGCACATTACAAAAAAGAGCAATAAGAATTATCAATAACGTTGGATATCTTGAACATACCAATTTATTATTCTTAAAGTCATATACACTGAAGTTCACCGATCTGGTTAAATTTAAGACTGCACAAATCATGTACAAAGCAAGAAATAATTTACTTCCAAGAAATATACAAAAACTGTTTATGGAAAGACAGGGTGGGTATAATTTGAGAGGGGAACATAATTAAAAACAACTCAATGTCAGAACAACTCATAAAAGTATGTGCATAGCAATCTGTGGGGTGAATTTGTGGAATGGTCTGGAACAGGAGATAAAACTTAGCACAAACATAATTCAGTTTAAGAAGATGTACAAAAACACCTTTTTAAAAGGATATTGGGATAGGTGATTGTGAGTGGGATATTTGTTATACTGATTGTATTCGGAAGGGTGATTATAGGGTGATGGGTTGTATATATGACTAAGAGATACTGTATAGTATATGAGGGTTTTTTCTTTTCTTTTTTCTTTTTTTCCCTCTTTTTTTGTATGGCTGTAAATATTTGATTAGTGTATAAATGTAAATAATTTGGTGTACATATAGCTGCTGGTGTACATATGGTGTACATATAGCTGCTAAATGTGTATAAGATAATTATAAGCAGTTGAATAAGGGGTGGGAATTAATAAGCTTTGGCTTCTTCCTGCTCCTTTTCAGACACATATGATAGGTATGTTACAATACTTACCTTCAGTGGCGCTGTAATTCTGCCACTGTCCGTGTGCGCGATTTTGGCGCCTTTAAGGGGGGGCGTGGTTAAAACGCAGGTTTCTCCTACCTTGTCCTGTATTATATTTCGTTGGAGTACAAGCGTTTGCTGAAAAATCGTTCCTATGGGCGTTTTGTGTATTTTTTATTTTTATTAAATCGACAATGTCAGCGCTGGAGTCATTTTAAAAGCAGCTCCTAAAGCCGTCAACGCAGACAACGGGGACGGATTTCACGTACGGGACAGGTAAACGAAAGTGGTTAATTTTAATGTATAAAAGTGCTTCTTAAGAAGCCTTTAATTCACATTTTTTCATGCGAAACGGTGATTTTATTCCCCGAATTAACGGCAGAATTTTTCATGCCGATACGGGGTTAAATTCACCGGAAATGAACTTTCCAAAAGATCGCGTTCCAGAAAACCTCACTCGCAAGATGATATAAATGCCCATTAATTTACAGGTATTAAACATTCAATTCCTTCCATTTGGCCTGTAAATCCATGACAATGAGATTTAAAAATTATGTTATATTGTGAATTCTTGTGTGAATGTTATTTGGACACTTAGGCTATTTAAAAATGTTAATCTATTCTTAAGAAATTGATAGATGTTTAGATCTAGTAATTGAATTTTGTAATTAGCTACAATTAGGTAACTAACTAATTATATGCTTTAATTTCATGTCTTCTAAGTAAGATTGTTTCATATTTGTTTCAGAATGCTTCAATCTATAATAACTGAAAATTTCTTTCAGTTCTCTTAATTTTTAAGAAAGTTATGGGCTTTTGACTGTCCTTGATCACAGCTTTTGAGTTAAGTCAATGGAAAAGCAATAGGGAACAAGATGCTAATTTCCGAGTATGAAAATGGCCATAACGTTTTTAATACTGAAGATATGAAAGTGAATTAGGTGTCAAATTAAACTTCTTTTTATGCTTTATCTGATGGGATAAATTGCAGACTTTATTTTTTAAATCTCAAAATTTTGTAACATTGCTACATATGATTTCATTTATTTATAGATATTGTTTATGACACTTTATAAACATTCTTGTTTTGTTTTTTTGTAGGCTGTTTCACACTTGCTTTTTATTCTTTTATTTTGTTCGAAATAAAGAATTAATTAATTAAATAAATAAATACATAAATAAACTCTTGAAAAATAGAAACCTAATCTGCTTAATCTCTCCGTGGATTACAGACCATCTCTGTCTGTCCTTGTGGGTCTTTTCATTTTTCTGTTGCAATAGAAGATCATACGGTCTGATTTAATGTACACTGCATTCAGAAAGTATTCAGACCCCTTCACTTTTTCCACATTTTGTTACATTACAGCCTTATTTTAAAATGGATTAAATTCTTTTTTTTTAATCATCAATCTACACACAATAACCCAGAATGAAGAAGTGAAAACAGGAGTTTAGAAATGTTTGCAAAGTAATTAAAAATGAATAACTGAAATATCACATTTATATAAGGTAGACAAAAATGCTGGAGAAACTCAACGGGTGAGGCAGCATCTATGGAGCGAAGGAAATAGGCAACGTTTCGGGTCGAGACCCTTCTTCAGACTGATGTGAGGGTGGGGGGGGGGCTGGAAAAAGAAAGGAAGAGGCTGAGACAGTGGACTGAGGGAGAGCTGTGAAGGGGAGGAGAAAGCAGGGACTACCTGAAATTGGAGAAGTCAATGTTCATACAGCTGGGGTGTAAACTGCCCAAGCGAAATATGAGGTGCTGCTCCTCCAATTTACGGTGGGCCTCACTCTGGCCATGGAGGAGGCCCAGGACAGAAAGGTCGGATTCGGAATGGGAGGGGGATTTGAAGTGCTGAGCCACCGGGAGATCAGGTTGGTTAGTGCGAACCAAGCGGAGGTGTTGGGCGAAGCAATCGCCAAGCCTACGCTTGGTCTCACCGATGTAGAGAAGCTGACACCTAGCCCCTGACTCTGCCCTTGTAACGAGTGGAGGGATGGGAAGTGAGAGCAGAGTTACGGGGTATAGAAGAGGTAGAGTCCCCCTTGTCCTCACCTTCCACTCTATCAGCCATCACATACAACAAATAATCCTCCGACATTGTCGCACCTCCAACGGGATCTCGACCCGAAATGTTGCCTATTTCCTTCGCTCCATAGATGCTGCCTCACCCGCTGAGTTTCTCCAGCATTTTTGTCTACCTTCAATTTTCCAGCAGCTGCAGTTCCTTCTTAAACATTTACATAAGTATTCAGACCCTTTGATATGACACTCAAAATTGAGCTTAGGTTTATCCTGCTTCCATTGATTATCCTTGAGATGTTTCTACAACTTAATTGGAGTCCACCAGTGGTAAATTAAATTGATTGGCCATGATTTGGAAAGTCACACACCTGTCTATATAAGGTCTGACAGTTGACAGTGCATGTCAGAGAAAAAACCAAGCCATGAAGACGATGGAATTGTCCGTAGATCTCCGAGACAAGATTGTGTCGAGACACAGATCTGGGGAAGGGTATAAAACAATTTCTGCAGCATTGCAGGTCCTGAAGAGCACAGTGGCCTCCGTCATTCTTAAATGGAAGAATTTTGGAACCACCAGGACTCTTCATAGAGCTGGCCGCCTACCAAACTGAGCAATCAGGGCCAAAGGGCATTGGTCAGGGAGCTGACCAAGAACCTGATGGTCACTCTGACAGAGCTCCAGAGTTCCTCTGTGGAGATGGGAGAACCTTCCAGAAGGACAACTATAACCGCAGCACTCAACAAATCAGGCCTTTATGGTAGAGTGGCCAGACGGAAGCCACTCCTCAGTAAAAGGCACATGACAGCACGCTTGGAGTTTGCAAAATGCATGAGAAACAAGATTCTCTGGTCTGATGAAACCAAGATTGAACTCTTTGGCCTGAATGCCAAGCGTCACGTCTAGAGGAAACCAGGCACCTCTCATCACCTGACCAATACCATACCTACGGTGAAGCATGGTGGTGGCAGCATCATGATGTGGGGATGTTTTTCAGCGGCAGGAACTGGGAGACTAGTCAGGGTCGAGGGAAAGATGAACGGAGCAAAGTACAGAGAGATCCTTGATGAAAATCTGCTCCAGAGCATTCTGGACCTCAGACTGGGGCGGAGGTTCACCTTCCAACAGGACAATGACTCCAAGCACACAGCCAAGACAATGCAGGAGTGGCTTTGTGACAAGTCTGTGAATGTCCTTGAGTGGCCCAGCCAGAACCCGTACTTGAACCCGATCGAATATCTCTGGAGGGACCTGAAAATAGCTGTACATCGACGTTCCCCATTCAACCTGACAGATCTTGAGAGGATCTGCAGAGAAGAATGGGAGAAATTACCCAAGTACAGGTGTGCCAAGCTTGTGGCGTCATACCCAAAAAGATTTGAGGCTGCAATCGCTGCCAAAGATGCCTCAACAAAGTACTGAGTAAAGGATCTGAATACTTATGTAAATGTGATATTTCAGTTATTTCTTTTTAATTACTTTGCAAAAATGTCTAAATGCCTGTTTTCACTTTTTTATTATGGGGTATTGTGTGTAGATTGATGATAAAAAAAAAAGAATTTAATCCATTTTAGAATAAGTCTGTAACGTAACAAAATGTGGAAAAAATGAAGGGGTCTGAATACTTTCTGAATGCACTGTACCTTAATAGTTTACTCTCATATTCCATTTTCCCTTTTTTTAATTACTTTGATGACTGTACCACTATTTACATGGCAGGACATGCATTAAGAAGCCGGAAGATTTCCCCGCCAGTGCTATTTTATTGGAACACTGTTATCGGTTGGTGTGTGAGAATGCTGCATGCTTTTGGTGGTAGCCATGTTTATTTTTGGCATCGGTAGAACTAAGCATGGCTGGCAGAATAAACACGGCCTACTTAGAGCAGGCCAAGTTATCAGGAGAGGGAGGATTGAAAGGGTCTGTCAACTCCCAGTATGTTCAGGGTGCAGTTTTGTTATCTGAATCTCAACGATAACCAATGCTGCAGATGGTTCTCTTCACTGATGTAGTCATCACTGAAATCTGACAACAGCCACAACTCTCACCTTAGGACAATTAGGAAGTGTTACGCCAGCAGCTATGGAAGTGTCAGTGATTATAAATCTATACATTTTTAATAAATCTAGGTAACTGGAAATAGACGTGTAGGAAAGATGCTGGTTTATACAGAATATAGACACAAAATGCTGGAGTAACTCAGCGGGACAAGCAGCATCTCTGGAGAAAAGGAATAGGTGACGTTTTAGGTCAGAACCCTTCTTCAGACTTCTAGAGAAAAGGAATAGGTGACATTTCAGATCGGAGTTCTTCTTCAGACACTGGAGATATTAGCATCATGTAGTGTGTGGTGCACTGTTGTGCAAAGGAGGACTCTGAGGCTCTCTCTGTAAAGACAGGAAACTTATTTTCATTGTACTTTGCCAGGCGTGAGTACAAGGGTTTGATTGAATTGTAGGCAATCCCACTTTGCAGGGCAAGGCAGAGCATTCCAACTCAATGAAATAATTTAATGTGAAGCTGGTGTTTTCGTCAGTCGGTCAGTCAGTTTAGTTTATTGTCACATGTACTGAGTTACAGTGACCCCTAAGTATGCAAATTTGAGAATAAATCAATTTTAAAATATCGATCTTTGCTTCTGATTTCTCAATTTTCTCAACCTCCCTTTCTCTATAATTTCCTCCAGGATTACAATTGCTTCAGAGTGTGGGCAGCACAGTGGCGCAGCGGCAGAGTTGCTCCCTTACATTGCCTGAGAACCAGGTTCAATCCTGACTACGGGTGCTGTCTGTACGGAATTTGTACGTTTTCCGTGTGACCGCTTAGGTTTTCCTCGGGTACTCCGGTTTCCTCCCACATTCCAAAGATGTGAAGGTTTGTAGATTAATTGGCATCTGTAAATTGTCCCTAGTGCATAGGGACTACCAAGTTTCTCCAAGTTTAGGTAACTAACCTACAAACAACCTTCCCCCATGCCTTCTGTTAGCCTGTGTGGCACCTGAAATGCAAATGCATATTTTTTAGATAGATAGGTAGATAGATAGATAGATAGATAGATAGATAGATAGATAGATAGATAGATAGATAGATAGATAGATAGATAGATAGATAGATAGATAGATAGATAGATAGATAGATAGATAGATAGATAAACATTTATTGTCACATACACCAATTGGTGCAGTGAAATTTGACTTGCCACGCAGCACACAAATAAAGATAACATCCAAGAATTTAACAACAACATAAAAACATCCCCCCACAATGGTTCCCACTGTGGGGGAAGGCAGCAAAGTCCAGTCCCATCCCCAGTTCACCCATAGTCGAGGCCTATTGAGGCCTCTGCAGTCGCCGCTACGGCAGCCCGATGCTTCAGGCCCTCTCGCTGGATGATGGAATTCTGGCATCGGGTGAACACTCTCAGCGGCCCAGAGTGTCTGGAGCGGCCGCCTCCTCCCAGTAGACCACGGCTCCCGAAGTCCACGAGCCGCGCTGGTCGATGCTCCGACTCTGGCGTCGTGAGATCCCAGGCTCCACGGTGTTTGAAGCTCAGCGCCGCCCGCGGCTGGAAGCTCCACTGACCGCAGACCGCTGACCGCAGACCGCTGACCACAGACCGCTGACCGCTGACCGCTGACCGCTGACCGCTGACCGCAGCTCCGCGATGTTGGTGCCGGCTGTCACAGCACTACGGAGCTTACTGCACGGCGACCCGGTTTAGGCATCGCCCACTCCGCGATGGTACTTCAGCGCTGTGCCGCCGCCGAAGCTGAAGTCCTGGCCGGTCCCGGCAGGAAAACGCCGCTCCAGTCTGCCCGTAGGCCGCGAGGAAGGGGCGAAGATACGGCTCGGAGAAAAGCCGCATCCCCGACCAGGTAGGGACTGCGAAAATAGTTTCCCCCTTCCCCAAATGATTATTTGTAAAATCATCCTAATTACTGCCAGAGCTAAAGGCTTTGCAAGTTTCCATCCTGAACATAAATCCTTTGGAAATTGGTATTTTCTTTATCAGTCATGGAAAACCCGTGTTATTTGGATTGAAAATTGTAGCCATATCTGACAAGCATTCGTTCATCGAATAGCAACATTAGTACGACATATCTGCAAAATGCTGTTCATGCCTTTACTTTGTAAAGTACTTGAGTCATCGATGGCAGCCACACGGTTACTCAGGTGGCATTCCTTTAAATGTTGCCTGCAGCTTTTTGATGAGTTGCACAGTTCTACCTCGTGTTGAGTGCAATCAGATTGGAAGCATGCCTATTGTGGCTAATTAGATTGGCTTCATGCAAAGTTGGCAAAGATCCTGCCTCATTAGTGTGAGGAGAAGAACATTTACCCATGGTATATTATTAAACCCCAAAAAGGTGCTCTTTGCTATATAGGTGTCAATTTTTCCAATCCAGTCCACATCTTTTTGTTATTTCCCTGAACGAGAGTTAGTACAATCACATGATGAATAATAACCTGTTTAATATTGTGCATCATGTTCAATACCAACAGATTTAAATTGTCCAGTTGCATTTCAAAATGCACACCTCAGGATAATAGATATTTTACATTATTATTTGGAAAGTGACATGGCATCAAACCACTTCAGACCTTTGACGTTATGGCCAGGGAAATGATTTTTGCATATTTGGACAGATTACATTAGAGAAACATTACAAACAGCCATGTCATGCCACAGCTAAGCTAAACAACTTGTTTCGTTGAATGCCATGTCAATTCTGAACAGGTACTGTAGGAAATCGCAGGATAGATTCATGTTCACATTCTTCTATTGCACATGTACATGTGGATGTTTCATACAGGCACATACATACATCTGAATTTGTTGCATTGATTGCCAGAGTTCGCAGCCTGAGCTTCAAGTTGATTCTTTCACTCCAGAACCTAGAGTCATAGAGTCATACAGACTGGAAACAGGACCTTCGGCCCAACTTGCCCACACCAACCAACATGTCCCATCTACACTAGTCTCACCTGCCTGCCTTTGGCTCATATCCCGCTAAACCTGTCATCCATGTACTTGTCTAATTGTTTCTTAAACATTGTGATAGTCCCTGCCTCAACTACCTCCTCTGGCAGCTTGTTCCATACACCCACCTCGCTTTGTGTGAAAAGGTTACTCTTCAGATTCCTATTAAATCTTTTCCCCCTCACCTTAAACCAATGAGCTCCGGTTCTTGATTCGCCTACTCTGGGCAAGAGACTCTGTGCATCTACGTGATCTATTCCTGCTCTGCCTTTTCTCCTTGCGCATTGTTTTGTAAAAACAAAGGGATAGCTGCTTGGCTGCATGTTATAAGGAACTTGTCTGGGTGAGTAGCCCTCATGTATTTTACTGCACAGCTGATTCAATACAACAACGTCATTGAATGAATGGTGGTGATATTGCTTGTGTCAGAAGATTTGTTTGGGATACTTGTTTCTGTTATTTAACAAATAGGGTATTGAGAGAGTGTTTAATATAAATCTTGGCAGGCTCTTCCATTTGCTTTCTATACCAAATTCAGGATATGAGAGTACAGAATGTGGTGGAAATAATAATCATTTGATAGCTAATGACCCTCCTATCAAGTGGTTTGGGATATTTACTAAGTCAACAGTGCTATAAATATTGCTGTTATTATTGTGTAGGAAAGAACTGCAGATGCTGGTTTAAATCGAAGGTAGACACAAAATGCTGGGACAGGCAGGAGAGAAGAAATGGGTGACGTTTCGGGTCTGAAGAAGGGTCTCAACCTGAAACGTCACCCATTCCTTCTCTCCAGAGATGCTGCCTGTCCCGCTGAGTAACTCCAGCATTTTATGTCTATCTTTGCTGTTATTATTGATCAATGCTCAATCCTTGCAATGCTCATTGTTTTTCCCAAACCTCTCCATCTTTCTGCCACATTGTTCTCCTTCACGATGCTCTCTAAGGCTTACCCCCTAGATCAAGTATTTGGTCACATAATATCACACTACATGACTTGGTTTCAGACTCTGTTTGGTTCTGCTCCTGTGAATCCACTCGGGATATGTTGCTGTGTTAAAGGCAGTATGTAAATACAAGCTGTTGTTGCTGTGTGGAGATGCTGGACTGCATTCTGTTCATGCCACTTTCCTGTATGCCATGTAACTTGTTTAATACCAAACGTTGTAAATTAATGCTTTAGAAACTAATTTAAATCCATAAGAGACAGTGCTTGCAGCATAGTTGTCATCGATCAGACGGAGGTCATCCTATGAAAGTCCTTCAGTGAACATTTATCAGCAGGAAACACTTGCTATTCTTTCTCTTCCCCTCATGAAGGAAGGTGCCCAAGTATTGAACAGTTTAAAATGTGGGTAGAAAAAATATACAAAATTTCAAGCTTACTTTAAATAGAACGGTGGTTAATTTGCCAGAAAGACCTTCAGAAGAAGGGCACTAAATTTTTATTGGAAATTGAACCAATGCATTACAATAGTGACATATTGAGAGGGAGTAGAATCCAAACAAGGCAGGAGAGATGGCATCAGATAATGGTTGCAGTTTTCACAAACCAATTATTGTCAATTTCTGATTGCAAACTTTCCATTAGGTTATTCAATGAAAAAAATCCCTTGAGCCCAAATTCTTCTCATTCTTTCTGGTCCTTAACACTCGGGCAACAATTTTCACTCATTTCACAAAATTCAGAAGTACCATTACAGAACTCACACCAGGTTTTCATTATAAATCGTTGAGGAGAGTGCAATTATTAGCTTTGGAATTAAACAATCTTTAGCTTTTAAAAGCTATTCGTTTCACTTGGTGCAGATGTGCAAAGACAAATTTTACTTTAAAATATCTATGTTGAAACCAATGACCTACTAGATGCTGGACAGTGTGATGAAAGAATAAATTGTGCATTTGTTCACTTCTGCAAAGTTTGAACAAGTTACACAAATCTTTATCATTGGACACCTGTGCAAAAGAAGCAGGAAATAATGGAATTGATGCCATCCTAAAATAACTCAAATGGACTGAATTTTAATGTTCCATGCAAGGATTTGGTTAATAATACATATTTTCACATGGAAAGCAAGAATTCCATTAGCTAAGAGATCTTTATGTGACAGGTTTACAGATTTTTTGCTCTTCGGTGAAAGCAACGATAGAGCAATGTTTTCTTCTTTGCTGTGTCTATGGTTAGACTAAAGATGTACTACAGACGGGAAATATGATTGTTGATATATTATATTTAATACTGTGTGGTTATTTCGGAAGTAAAACATGGCAAAGATATTTGGGTACATTTTCATCTTGCCACCAGAGAAAAAATTGACACAGAAAACCTGAATATTTAAAAAAAATGGTATTTATTTCAATGGAAAGAGAACTAAGCCAAATTTAATAATAGACAGGCATTTCATGAAACGTGTTTTAGCTGGAGATGCTGGAAACTGCTGACACTGAAATCGTGAGCAAAACCAAGGTGCTGGAGGAACTCAGCAAGTCAGGCAGCATCTGTGGGGGGAATGGATAGGCAATGTTTTGGGATGGATCCCTTCTTGAGACTTATTGGAGCAGAGGAAAGCTGTAAAAGGGAGATGGGGTGAAACAATGCCTGGTAAGTGATAGGTGGAGTAAGTGACAAAGGGAGCTGGAGTAAGTGACAATGGCACTTTGACAAAGGCACTCCTGAAAAGGAGACTAAAGATTGTCAGGTAAGGAAAGAAGAGGAGGAGTGTAATGTAAAGCGAGAAGGAGGGATATGCATGTACATATGACAGCAGGGAGGGGAAATATGATCAAAGGGAAATGTGGCACGGGGATGGGAGATGAGCATATAAAGGAGGGGGAAGGGGCAGAGTAACAGAGATGGTGGGTACTAGTGGGAGAAATGCAGGGGAAAGAGAGGGGAGGAGAGGAGTACTTCTTGAAATTGGACAAGTGAGTGTTCATAACATTGGATTGTAAGCTAAACAAGTGGAATACGAGTTGCTGTTCTTCCAGTTTGCATGTGGCCTCACTCTGGCAATTGAAGGGGCCAAGGACAGAAAGGTCTATACAAGATACAAGATACATTTATTTGTCACATGTACCAATTGGTACAGTGAAATGTGTGGTCGCCATACAGCCATACGAATAATAAAGAGCACAGAACACAATAGTCTTTAACACAGACATCCCCACACAGCAGGATCAAAGTTTCCCACTGTGAGGGAAGACTCCAAAATTCAGTCATCCTCCTCTGTTGTCCTCCCGTGGTCGGGGGGCTCCCGAACCCCCCCGCTCTCGCCACCACGGGCGGCCTGATGTTCAGGCCCACTCGCTGGGGAGATGGAAGTTCGACGTCGGGACTGGAGGACATCCTTAGCGGCTTGGACATCCGAATCGGCCACCGCGGCTCCCGAAGTCCACAGGCCACGCTGGGCGGAGATTCAATGCTGGCGGCCCTCGGCAAAGGGCCCCAGGACTCCGTGATGTTGAACTCAGCGCCACCCGCACTAGGAGCTCTACGAACCACAGCTCCGATGTTAAAGCAGCAGGCCCAACACTCCGGAGGTTCAACGGCGATCCAGGTGAGCAATCGCCCGCTCCGTGATATATCCAGCACTGCGCCGCCGCTGCTGAAGCTCTGGTCCGGGTCTCTGGCAGGAAATGCCGCTCCAATCCAGGTGGTAGGCTGCGAGGAGGGGGGTCGAGGACGCGACTCAGAGAATAGTCGCGTCCTCGCCAGGAAGTGACTGGGAAACGGTTCCCCCTTACCCTACCCCCCTCCCCCACATAGAAAAGCTAAAGAAATCTCCGAAACAAACTTTTAAAACTGACAAAAAAATTAAAAAAGACAGAAAAACAGACAGACTGTAGGCAGAGGCTGCCATCAATGCGGCGCCATCAGTGGGAATGGAAAAAACGAGTTAAAATGGTTAGCAACCGGGAGCTCCAACAGACCTTGGGAGACCAAGTGCAAATGTCTCGCAAAATGGCTGGCTAGTCCACAGTTTGATTTGTCCGTAAACCAGGCCACATCGGGTGCACCAAATGCAGTGGACGCAGTTAGAGGAAGTGCATGTGGACCTCTGTCTCACTGGGATGGGCTACTGGGGTCCTTGGATGGAAGTGAGAGAAGGGTTGTAAGGACAGGTGTTACATCTCTGGTGGTTGTAGGGGAAAGGGATGGGTTGGGTGAGCAAAGCACAGAGTTGTGGGGAGTGTGGTCTTCACAGAAAGTAGATGGGAAGATGTGACTGTGGTGGAATCACATTGACGATGGCAGAACTGTTGGAGAATGATGTGTTGATGTGAAGGTTGAACAGGTGAAAGTTAAGGACCAGGGAAACTCTATCCTTGTTACATTTGAGGGGGAGAGGGAGTGAGAACAGAACTGCCAGACACAGAGGAGACACAGATGAGGGCTCCAGTCACAACAGTTCAGGGGAAGCCATATTTGAAGAATCAAGGAAGCTTCATCTTGGGTGTCCAGTTCATCATATTAATTTGCTTATATGGGTTATCTCATGAACAAGTCATATGAAAAAATTCATAATCATAGCAAAGTTACAAGAGAGAGGTTTAAATTTCACTCAGTGTATTAAATTAGTAATAAGAATACGCATCTAGTACAAAAAAGACAAAATACATGCAAATCAGGCATAATTTAAGATTTTTGTAACATTTTTGTAACATTAGATAAATAAAATAATGTAATTAGTAATGCAAATGATTAACAAATGTATCTAAATGCTGTAGTGATAAAAGGTTGTTCAGAATGGCTATATGCAGGTCCATAGTTTCCTGAAATTCTTGTCTGCAGAAATTCTCTGTGTGTAGGACAGAACTGTAGATGCTGGTTTATTTTTTTTAAATAATTATTTTTATTAGAAGCATATGTACAAATAATAATAAGCGACAATTTAATTACAGATTTCTTACATAGCTTCAGTTTTCTTTTAAAGAGTAAAGATAAAGGGAGAAAGAGATGAGAGAAAGTAATAGAGAGAGAAGAAGCAGAGAGAAGAGAAAAAAAAAGGAGACACAAAGAGAAACTACCAATAACAAGATTATGGAGATAGATCCGGGAAATGTTGAGTGTTACTATTCATCCAGTCCCAAACTCAGGTTTCAACCCTGATTATGTGTTAAACCAGTTTACCTTTTCAAATATTCAATAAATGGAGAACATATTCTAACAAAAAGTCCTGGTTTGTCAATTAAGACAAGTCTTATTTTTTACAAATGCAAGGTCTCAGTCATTTCCGTAGCCCACGTTTTAATTGTGGGGGCTGCTGGTTTTTTCCAAAATTTTTGTATTAATTTTTTCACAGTTATTAGAATGTAGTCAAGATATTGTCTCTGATTTGTCATAAAGTTTGTAGTATGTTCTGATAATCCTAATATTATTAATTTTGGCTCTGGGTCCAATTGGATATTGATAACTTCAGAAATAATTTTTAAAATGTCCACCCAGAAATTTTGAATTATTATACAAGTTACAAATGTATGCGTAAGTTGGCTTCTTGAAATTGACATCTATCACAAAGAGGGGAAATATTTGGAAAAATCCTATTTAATTGTACATTCGAATAATGTAGTCTATATAATATTTTGAATTGAATCAAGGAGCGTCTAGCATTTAGCGAACAGTAATTTATATATTGTAAACTTTCATCCCATGTGTCTTTTATTATGGGTTGAGCCAACTCGTTCTCCCATGCTCGTCTATATGATTCTGAAAACGGGACCTCAGTATCTAAAAGGATATTATAAATATAAGATATTAATTTATTTGTGTTGGGATGTCTATTCAAACATTCATCAACGGTTTCTGGACTCCTAAGTCTGTAATCTTGCATATGTAGTTTTACATAGTCTCTAAGTTGCAGAAATCTAAAAAAATTATTAGCGTGTAACTCGTATTTCTGCTGTAGTTCCTGAAATGAGAGAAAAATACCATCTTGGTAAAGGTCTCCCACCGTTTTAATTCCATGGGTTTTCCATTGAACAAATCCTCTATCTAGAACAGACGGTTTAAAAGAAGGGTTATTTGCAATCGGGAGAAAAAGCGATAAATTACCCAATTTTAGAGTGGGTTTTAGTTGTTTCCACATACGTATAGCACTATGTATAATCGGATTTCCTCCGTATGTTTTTTTATTCAAATTAATCGGAGCTAAAAGAATCGAGCCTATTTCAAAAGGTAAGCAGTCCTCCTTCTCCATCTTTAGCCAATCTGGTTGTTGATCAATGTCATCCAGCCAGAAGGTAATATTTTTAATATTAACTGCCCAATAATATAATAAAAAGTTTGGTAAAGCTAATCCTCTATTAACTTTGGACTTGCATAAATGTTTATTTATTTATTCAGTAGTTCTTATAGTCCCAGAAAAAATTTGTGACAATTGAATCAATTTTTTGGAAGAATTTTTTTGGGAGGTATATCAGAATTGATTGGAATAAGTATAATAATTGTGGGAGAAAAATCATCTTTATAGCATTAATTCTACCAACTAAAGAGATGGGAAGTGTTTTCCAATATTGGATATTTCTGTGTAATTTATTAAGTAAAGGAGGTAAATTTGATTTGAATAAAGAAGTATATTTCTTAGTCACATAGATTCCAAGGTATTTAAACTTATCATAGGTGATTTTAAAAGGATACTGTTGAAGTATAAGGGGGTTTTGTTCCATTATTGGCATAATTTTGCTTTTATTCCAATTAATTCTATATCCCGAGTATGAACCAAATTGAGTTATGAGATTTAGTAAAGTCGGAATGCTAGTTTCTGGGTTTGTGATGTATAATAATACATCTTCTGCATATAAAGACATTTTATTAACTGTGTGTTTAGTATTATACCCATGTATTTCTGAGTGGGATCTAATGCTCTCTGCGAGTGGTTCTATAACAAGGGCAAACAGAAGCGGGGAAAGTGGACATCCTTGCCTACACCCTGTGGATAAATTAGAACTAGAACATATTCTAGTTGTTGGGTTTGTATATAGGAGTTTCACCCATGAGCAGAAGATTTAGATGCAAAAAAGACAAAACATGCAAACCAGGCATAATTTAAGATTTTTGTAACATTAGATAAATAAAACAATGTAATTAGTAATGCAAATGATCAACAAATGTATATAATTGCTGTAGTGATAAAAAGTTGTTCAGAATGGCTATATGCAGGTCCATAGTTTCCTGAAATTCTTGTGTGCAGAAAATCTCTGTGTGTAGGACGGAACTGTAGATGCTGGTTTATTTTTTTTAAATAATTATTTTTATTAGAAGCATATGTACAAATAATAATAAGCGACAATTTAATTACAGATTTCTTGCATAGCTTCAGTTTTCTTTTAAAGAGTAAAGATAAAGGGAGAAAGAGATGAGAGAAAGTAATAGAGAGAGAAGAAGCAGAGAGAAGAGAAAAAAAAGGAGACACAAAGAGAAACTACCAATAACAAGATTATGGAGATAGATCCGGGAAATGTTGAGTGTTACTATTCATCCAGTCCCAAACTCAGGTTTCAACCCTGATTATGTGTTAAAACAGTTTACCTTTTCAAATATTCAATAAATGGAGACCATATTCTAACAAAAAGTCCTGGTTTGTCAATTAAGACAAGTCTTATTTTTTTCCAAATGCAAGGTCTCAGTCATTTCCATAGCCCACATTTTAATTGTGGGGGCTGCTGGATTTTTCCAAAAATTTTGTATTAATTTTTTCGCAGTTATTAGACTGTAGTCAAGATATTGTCTCTGATTTGTCGTAAAGTTAGTAGTATGTCCTGATAATCCTAATATTATTAATTTTGGCTCTGGGTCCAATTGGATATTGATAACTTCAGAAATAATTTTAAAAATGTCCATCCAGAAATTTTGAATTATTATACAAGTTACAAAGGTATGCGTAAGTTGGCTTCTTGAAATTGACATCTATCACAAAGAGGGGAAATATTTGGAAAAATCCTATTTAATTGTACATTCGAATAATGTAGTCTATATAATATTTTGAATTGAATCAAGGAGTGTCTAGCATTTAGCGAACAGTAATTTATATATTGTAAACTTTCATCCCATGTGTCTTTTATTATGGGTTGAGCCAACTCGTTCTCCCATGCTCGTCTATATGATTCTGAAAACGGGACCTCAGTATCTAAAAGGATATTATAAATATAAGATATTAATTTATTTGTGTTGGGATGTCTATTCAAACATTCATCAACGGTTTCTGGACTCCTAAGTCTGTAATCTTGCATATGTAGTTTTACATAGTCTCTAAGTTGCAGAAATCTAAAAAAATTATTAGCGTGTAACTCGTATTTCTGCTGTAGTTCCTGAAATGAGAGAAAAATACCATCTTGGTAAAGGTCTCCCACCGTTTTAATTCCATGGGTTTTCCATTGAACAAATCCTCTATCTAGAACAGACGGTTTAAAAGAAGGGTTATTTGCAATCGGGAGAAAAAGCGATAAATTACCCAATTTTAGAGTGGGTTTTAGTTGTTTCCACATACGTATAGCACTATGTATAATCGGATTTCCTCCGTATGTTTTTTTATACAAATTAATCGGAGCTAAAAGAATCGAGCCTATTTCAAAAGGTAAGCAGTCCTCCTTCTCCATCTTTAGCCAATCTGGTTGTTGATCAATGTCATCCAGCCAGAAGGTAATATTTTTTAATATTAACTGCCCAATAATATAATAAAACGTTTGGTAAAGCTAATCCTCCATTAACTTTGGACTTGCATAAATGTTTATTTATTTATTCAGTGGTTCTTATAGTCCCAGATAAAATTTGTGACAATTGAATCAATTTTTTGGAAGAATTTTTTGGGTATATCAGAATTGATTGGAATAAGTATAATAATTGTGGGAGAAAAATCATCTTTATAGCATTAATTCTACCAACTAAAGAGATGGGAAGTGTTTTCCAATATTGGATATTTCTGTGTAATTTAG
>JAXLNO010004698.1:45183-134413 GCA_038087875.1 Malacoraja senta
TACTCGGGATATAGAATTAATTGGAATAAATGCAAAATTATGCCAATAATGGAACAAAACCCCTTATACTTCAACAGTATCCTTTTAAAATCACCTATGATAAGTTTAAATACTTTGGAATCTACGTGACTAAGAAATATACTTCTTTATTCAAATCAAATTTACCTCCTTTACTTACTAAATTACACAGAAATATCCAATATCGGAAAACACTTCCCATCTCTTTAGTTGGTAGAATTAATGCTATAAAGATGATTTTTCTCCCACAATTATTATACTTATTCCAATCAATTCCGATATACCTCCCCAAAAAATTCTTCAAAAAAATTGATTCAATTGTTACAAATTTTATCTGGGACTATAAGAACCACTGAATAAATAAATAAACATTTATGCAAGTCCAAAGTTAATGGAGGATTAGCTTTACCAAACTTTTTATTATATTATTGGGCAGTTAATATTAAACATATTACCTTCAGGCTGGATGACATTGATCAACAACCAGATTGGCTAAAGATGGAGAAGGAGGACTGCTTACCTTTTGAAATAGGCTCGATTATTTTAGCTCCGATTAATTTGAATAAAAAAACATACGGAGGAAATCCGATTATACATAGTGCTATACGTATGTGGAAACAACTAAAACCCACTCTAAAATTGGGTAATTTATCACTTTTTCTCCCGATTGCAAATAACCCTTCTTTTAAACCGTCTGTTCTAGATAGAGGATTTGTTCAATGGAAAACCCATAGAATTAAAACGGTGGGAGACCTTTACCAAGATGGTATTTTTCTCTCATTTCAGGAACTACAGCAGAAATACGAGTTACACGCTAATAATTTTTTTAGATTTCTGCAACTTAGAGACTATGTAAAACTACATATGCAAGATTACAGACTTAGGAGTCCAGAAACCGTTGATGAATGTTTGAATAGACATCCCAACACAAATAAATTAATATCTTATATTTATAATATCCTTTTAGATACTGAGGTCCCATTTTCAGAATCATATAGACGAGCATGGGAGAACGAGTTGGCTCAACCCATAATAAAAGACACATGGGATGAAAGTTTACAATATATAAATCACTGTTCGCTAAATGCTAGACACTCCTTGATTCAATTCAAAATATTATATAGACTACATTATTCGAATGTAAAATTAAAGAGGATTTTTCCAAATATTTCTCCTCTTTGTGATAGATGTCAATTTCAAGAAGCCAACTTACGCATACCTTTGTAACTTGTATAATAATTCAAAATTTCGGGGTGGACATTTTTTAAATTATTTCGGAAGTTATCAATATCCAATTGGACCCAGAGCCAAAATTAATAATATTAGGATTATCAGAACATACTACAAACTTTATGACAAATCAGAGACAATTTCTTAACTACAGTCTAATAACTGCGAAAAAATTAATACTAAAATTTAGGAAAAAAACAGCAGCCCCCACAATTAAAATGTGGGCTACGGAAATGACTGAGACCTTGCATTTGGAAAAAATAAGACTTGTCTTAATTGACAAACCAGGACTTTTTGTTAGAATATGGTCTCCATTTATTGAATATTTGAAAAGGTAAACTGGTTTAACACATAATCAGGGTTGAAACCTGAGTTTGGGACTGGATGAATAGTAGCACTCAACATTTCCCGGATCTATCTCCATAATCTTGTTATTGGTAGTTTCTCTTTGTGTCTCCTTTTTTTTTCTCTTCTCTCTTCTTCTTCTCTCTCTATTACTTTCTCTCATCTCTTTCTCCCTTTATCTTTACTCTTTAAAAGAAAACTGAAGCTATGTAAGAAATCTGTAATTAAATTGTCGCTTATTATTATTTGTACATATGCTTCTAATAAAAATAATTATTTAAAAAAAATAAACCAGCATCTACAGTTCCGTCCTACACACAGAGATTTTCTGCAGACAAGAATTTCAGGAAACTATGGACCTGCATATAGCCATTCTGAACAACCTTTTATCACTACAGCATTTATATACATTTGTTAATCATTTGCATTACTAATTACATTATTTTATTTATCTAATGTTACAAAAATGTTACAAAAATCTTAAATTATGCCTGATTTGCATGTATTTTGTCTTTTTTGTACTTGATGCGCATTCTTATTACTAATTTAATACACCGAGTGAAATTTAAACCTCTCTCTTGTAACTTTGCTATGATTATGAATTTTTTCATATGACTTGTTTATGAGATAACCCATATAAGCAAATTAATATGATGAACTGGACACCCAAGATGAAGCTTCCTTGATTCTTCAAATATGGCTTCCCCTGAACTGTTGTGACTGGAGCCCTCATCTGTGTCTCCTCTGTGTCCGGCATTTCTGTTCTCACTCCCTCTCCCCCTCAAATGTAACAAGGATAGAGTTTCCCTGGTCCTTAACTTTCACCTGTTCAACCTTCACATCAACACATCATTCTCCAACAGTTCTGCCATCGTCAATGTGATTCCACCACAGTCACATCTTCCCATCTACTTTCTGTGAAGACCACACTCCCCACAACTCTGTGCTTTGCTCACCCAACCCATCCCTTTCCCCTACAACCACCAGAGATGTAACACCTGTCCTTACAACCCTTCTCTCACTTCCATCCAAGGACCCCAGTAGCCCATCCCAGTGAGACAGAGGTCCACATGCACTTCCTCTAACTGCGTCCACTGCATTTGGTGCACCCGATGTGGCCTGGTTTACGGACAAATCAAACTGTGGACTAGCCAGCCATTTTGTGAGACATTTGCACTTGGTCTCCCAAGGTCTGTTGGAGCTCCCGGTTGCTAACCATTTTAACTCGTTTTTCCATTCCCATTGATGGCGCCGCATTGATGGCAGCCTCTGCCTACAGTCTGTCTGTTTTTCTGGGTTTAAAAAAAAAAAATTCAGTTTTAAAAGTTTGTTTCGGAGATTTCTTTAGCTTTTCTATGTGGGGGAGGGGGGTAGGGTAAGGGGGAACCGTTTCCCAGTCACTTCCTGGCGAGGACGCGACTATTCTCTGAGTCGCGTCCTCGCCCCCCCTCCTCGCAGCCTACCACCTGGATTGGAGCGGCATTTCCTGCCAGAGACCCGGACCAGAGCTTCAGCAGCGGCGGCGCAGTGCTGGATATATCGCGGAGCGGGCGATTGCTCACCTGGATCGCCGTTGAACCTCCGGAGTGTTGGGCCTGCTGCTTTAACATCGGAGCTGTGGTTCGTAGAGCTCCTAGTGCGGGTGGCGCTGAGTTTAACATCACGGAGTCCTGGGGCCCTTTGCCGAGGGCCGCCAGCATTGAATCCACTCGCAACATATCCCGAGTGGATTCACAGGAGCAGAACCAAACAGAGTCTGAAACCAAGTCATGTAGTGTGATATTATGTGACCAAATACTTGATCTAGGGTGTAAGCCTTAGAGAGCATCGTGAAGGAGAACAATGTGGCAGAAAGATGGAGAGGTTTGGGAAAAACAATGAGCATTGCAAGGATTGAGCATTGATCAATAATAACAGCAAAGATAGACATAAAATGCTGGAGTTACTCAGCGGGACAGGCAGCATCTCTGGAGAGAAGGAATGGGTGACGTTTCAGGTTGAGACCCTTCTTCAGACCCGAAACGTCACCCATTTCTTCTCTCCTGCCTGTCCCAGCATTTTGTGTCTACCTTCGATTTAAACCAGCATCTGCAGTTCTTTCCTACACAATAATAACAGCAATATTTATAGCACTGTTGACTTAGTAAATATCCCAAACCACTTGATAGGAGGGTCATAAGCTATCAAATGATTATTATTTCCACCACATTCTGTACTCTCATATCCTGAATTTGGTATAGAAAGCAAATGGAAGAGCCTGCCAAGATTTATATTAAACACTCTCTCAATACCCTATTTGTTAAATAACAGAAACAAGTATCCCAAATAAATCTTCTGACACAAGCAATATCACCACCATTCATTCAATGACGTTGTTGTATTGAATCAGCTGTGCAGTAAAATACATGAGGGCTACTCACCCAGACAAGTTCCTTATAACATGCAGCCAAGCAGCTATCCCTTTGTTTTTACAAAACAATGCGCAAGGAGAAAAGGCAGAGCAGGAATAGATCACGTAGATGCACAGAGTCTCTTGCCCAGAGTAGGTGAATCAAGAACCGGAGCTCATTGGTTTAAGGTGAGGGGGAAAAGATTTAATAGGAATCTGAAGAGTAACCTTTTCACACAAAGCGAGGTGGGTGTATGGAACAAGCTGCCAGAGGAGGTAGTTGAGGCAGGGACTATCACAACATTTAAGAAACAATTAGACAAGTATATGGATGACAGGTTTAGCGGGATATGAGCCAAAGGCAGGCAGGTGAGACTAGTGTAGATGGGACATGTTGGTTGGTGTGGGCAAGTTGGGCCGAAGGTCCTGTTTCCAGTCTGTATGACTCTATGACTCTAGGTTCTGGAGTGAAAGAATCAACTTGAAGCTCAGGCTGCGAACTCTGGCAATCAATGCAACAAATTCAGATGTATGTATGTGCCTGTATGAAACATCCACATGTACATGTGCAATAGAAGAATGTGAACATGAATCTATCCTGCGATTTCCTACAGCACCTGTTCAGAATTGACATGGCATTCAATGAAACAAGTTGTTTAGCTTAGCTGTGGCATGACATGGCTGTTTGTAATGTTTCTCTAATGTAATCTGTCCAAATATGCAAAAATCATTTCCCTGGCCATAACGTCAAAGGTCTGAAGTGGTTTGATGCCATGTCACTTTCCAAATAATAATGTAAAATATCTATTATCCTGAGGTGTGCATTTTGAAATGCAACTGGACAATTTAAATCTGTTGGTATTGAACATGATGCACAATATTAAACAGGTTATTATTCATCATGTGATTGTACTAACTCTCGTTCAGGGAAATAACAAAAAGATGTGGACTGGATTGGAAAAATTGACACCTATATAGCAAAGAGCACCTTTTTGGGGTTTAATAATATACTATGGGTAAATGTTCTTCTCCTCACACTAATGAGGCAGGATCTTTGCCAACTTTGCATGAAGCCAATCTAATTAGCCACAATAGGCATGCTTCCAATCTGATTGCACTCAACACGAGGTAGAACTGTGCAACTCATCAAAAAGCTGCAGGCAACATTTAAAGGAATGCCACCTGAGTAACTGTGTGGCTGCCATCGATGACTCAAGTACTTTACAAAGTAAAGGCATGAACAGCATTTTGCAGATATGTCGTACTAATGTTGCTATTCGGTGAACGAATGCTTGTCAGATATGGCTACAATTTTCAATCCAAATAACACGGGTTTTCCATGACTGATAAAGAAAATACCAATTTCCAAAAGATTTATGTTCAGGATGGAAACTTGCAAAGCCTTTAGCTCTGGCAGTAATTAGGATGATTTTACAAATATGCATTTGCATTTCAGGCTAACAGAAGGCATGGGGGAAGGTTGTTTGTAGGTTAGTTACCTAAACTTGGAGAAACTTGGTAGTCCCTATGCACTAGGGACAATTTACAGATGCCAATTAATCTACAAACCTTCACGTCTTTGGAATGTGGGAGGAAACCGGAGTACCCGAGGAAAACCTAAGCGGTCACACGGAAAACGTACAAATTCCGTACAGACAGCACCCGTAATCAGGATTGAACCTGGTTCTCAGGCAATGTAAGGGAGCAACTCTGCTGCTGCGCCACTGTGCTGCCCACACTCTGAAGCAATTGTAATCCTGGAGGAAATTATAGAGAAAGGGAGGTTGAGAAAATTGAGAAATCAGAAGCAAAGATCGATATTTTAAAATTGATTTATTCTCAAATTTGCATACTTAGGGGTCACTGTAACTCAGTACATGTGACAATAAACTAAACTGACTGACCGACTGACGAAAACACCAGCTTCACATTAAATTATTTCATTGTGGTGCATGGCAGAGTTGGAATGCTCTGCCTTGCCCTGCAAAGTGGGATTGCCTACAATTCAATCAAACCCTTGTACTCACGCCTGGCAAAGTACAATGAAAATAAGTTTCCTGTCTTTACAGAGAGAGCCTCAGTCCTCCTTTGCACAACAGTGCACCACACACTACATGATGCTAATATCTCCAGTGTCTGAAGAAGAATTCCGATCTGAAATGTCACCTATTCCTTTTCTCTAGGAAGTCTGAAGAAGGGTTCTGACCTAAAACGTCACCTATTCCTTTTCTCCAGAGATGCTGCTTGTCCCGCTGAGTTACTCCAGCATTTTGTGTCTATATTCTGTATAAACCAGCATCTTTCCTACACGTCTATTTCCAGTTACCTAGATTTATTAAAAATGTATAGATTTATAATCACTGACACTTCCATAGCTGCTGGCGTAACACTTCCTAATTGTTCTAAGGTGAGAGTTGTGGCTGTTGTCAGATTTCAGTGATGACTACATCAGTGAAGAGAACCATCTGCAGCATTGGTCATCGTTGAGATTCAGATAACAAAACTGCACCCTGAACATACTGGGAGTTGACAGACCCTTTCAATCCTCCCTCTCCTGATAACTTGGCCTGCTCTAAGTAGGCCGTGTTTATTCTGCCAGCCATGCTTAGTTCTACCGATGCCAAAAATAAACATGGCTACCACCAAAAGCATGCAGCATTCTCACATCAACAAGGTCAATTCAACCAACCGATAACAGTGTTCCAATAAAATAGCACTGGCGGGGAAATCTTCCTGCTTCTTAATGCATGTCCTGCCATGTAAATAGTGGTACAGTCATCAAAGTAATTAAAAAAGGGAAAATGGAATATGAGAATAAACTATTAAGGTACAGTGCATTCAGAAAGTATTCAGACCCCTTCATTTTTTCCACATTTTGTTACGTTACAGACTTATTCTAAAATGGATTAAAAAATTTTTTTTATCATCAATCTACACACAATACCCCATAATAAAAAAGTGAAAACAGGCATTTAGACATTTTTGCAAAGTAATTAATAAGAAATAACTGAAATATCACATTTACATAAGTATTCAGATCCTTTACTCAGTACTTTGTTGAGGCATCTTTGGCAGCGATTGCAGCCTCAAATCTTCTTGGATATGACGCTACAAGCTTGGCACACCTGTACTTGGGTAATTTCTCCCATTCTTCTCTGCAGATCCTCTCAAGATCTGTCAGGTTGAATGGGGAATGTCGATGTACAGCTATTTTCAGGTCCCTCCAGAGATATTCGATCGGGTTCAAGTACGGGTTCTGGCTGGGCCACTCAAGGACATTCACAGACTTGTCACAAAGCCACTCCTGCATTGTCTTGGCTGTGTGCTTGGAGTCATTGTCCTATTGGATGGTGAACCTCCGCCCCAGTCTGAGGTCCAGAACGCTCTGGAGCAGATTTTCATCAAGGATCTCTCTGTACTTTGCTCCGTTCATCTTTCCCTCGACCCTGACTAGTCTCCCAGTTCCTGCCGCTGAAAAACATCCCCACATCATGATGCTGCCACCACCATGCTTCACCGTAGGTATGGTATTGGTCAGGTGATGAGAGGTGCCTGGTTTCCTCTAGACGTGACGCTTGGCATTCAGGCCAAAGAGTTCAATCTTGGTTTCATCAGACCAGAGAATCTTGTTTCTCATGCATTTTGCAAACTCCAAGCGTGCTGTCATGTGCCTTTTACTGAGGAGTGGCTTCCGTCTGGCCACTCTACCATAAAGGCCTGATTTGTTGAGTGCTGCAGTTATAGTTGTCCTTCTGGAAGGTTCTCCCATCTCCACAGAGGAACTCTGGAGCTCTGTCAGAGTGACCATCAGGTTCTTGGTCAGCTCCCTGACCAATGCCCTTTGGCCCTGATTGCTCAGTTTGGTAGGCGGCCAGCTCTATGAAGAGTCCTGGTGGTTCCAAAATTCTTCCATTTAAGAATGACGGAGGCCACTGTGCTCTTCAGGACCTGCAATGCTGCAGAAATTGTTTTATACCCTTCCCCAGATCTGTGTCTCGACACAATCTTGTCTCGGAGATCTACGGATAATTCCATCGTCTTCATGGCTTGGTTTTTGCTCTGACATGCACTGTCAACTGTCAGACCTTGTATAGACAGGTGTGTGACTTTCCAAATCATGGCCAATCAATTTAATTTACCACTGGTGGACTCCAATTAAGTTGTAGAAACATCTCAAGGATAATCAATGGAAGCAGGATAAAACTAAGCTCAATTTTGAGTGTCATAGCAAAGGGTCTGAATACTTATGTAAATGTTTAAGAAGGAACTGCAGCTGCTGGAAAATTGAAGGTAGACAAAAATGCTGGAGAAACTCAGCGGGTGAGGCAGCATCTATGGAGCGAAGGAAATAGGCAACATTTCGGGTCGAGATCCCGTTGGAGGTGCGACAATGTCGGAGGATTATTTGTTGTATGTGATGGCTGATAGAGTGGAAGGTGAGGACAAGGGGGACTCTACCTCTTCTATACCCCGTAACTCTGCTCTCACTTCCCATCCCTCCACTCGTTACAAGGGCAGAGTCAGGGGCTAGGTGTCAGCTTCTCTACATTGGTGAGACCAAGCGTAGGCTTGGCGATTGCTTCGCCCAACACCTCCGCTTGGTTCGCACTAACCAACCTGATCTCCCGGTGGCTCAGCACTTCAAATCCCCCTCCCATTCCGAATCCGACCTTTCTGTCCTGGGCCTCCTCCATGGCCAGAGTGAGGCCCACCGTAAATTGGAGGAGCAGCACCTCATATTTCGCTTGGGCAGTTTACACCCCAGCGGTATGAACATTGACTTCTCCAATTTCAGGTAGTCCCTACTTTCTCCTCCCCTTCACAGCTCTCCCTCAGTCCACTGTCTCAGCCTCTTCCTTTCTTTTTCCAGCCCCCCCCCCCACCCTCACATCAGTCTGAAGAAGGGTCTCGACCCAAAACGTTGCCTATTTCCTTCGCTCCATAGATGCTGCCTCACCCGTTGAGTTTCTCCAGCATTTTTGTCTACCTTATGTAAATGTGATATTTCAGTTATTCATTTTTAATTACTTTGCAAACATTTCTAAACTCCTGTTTTCACTTCTTCATTCTGGGTTATTGTGTGTAGATTGATGATTAAAAAAAAAGAATTTAATCCATTTTAAAATAAGGCTGTAACGTAACAAAATGTGGAAAAAGTGAAGGGGTCTGAATACTTTCTGAATGCAGTGTACATTAAATCAGACCGTATGATCTTCTATTGCAACAGAAAAATGAAAAGACCCACAAGGACAGACAGAGATGGTCTGTAATCCACGGAGAGATTAAGCAGATTAGGTTTCTATTTTTCAAGAGTTTATTTATGTATTTATTTATTTAATTAATTAATTCTTTATTTCGAACAAAATAAAAGAATAAAAAGCAAGTGTGAAACAGCAAACAAAAAAACAAAACAAGATTGTTTATAAAGTGTCATAAACAATATCTATAAATAAATGAAATCATATGTAGCAATGTTACAAAATTTTGAGATTTAAAAAATAAAGTCTGCAATTTATCCCATCAGATAAAGCATAAAAAGAAGTTTAATTTGACACCTAATTCACTTTCATATCTTCAGTATTAAAAACGTTATGGCCATTTTCATACTCGGAAATTAGCATCTTGTTCCCTATTGCTTTTCCATTGACAACTCAAAAGCTGTGATCATGGACAGTCAAAAGCCCATAACTTTCCTAAAAATTAAGAGAACTGAAAGTTATTATAGTTATTATAGATTGAAGCATTCTGAAACAAATATGAAACAATCTTTCTTAGAAGACATGAAATTAAAGCATATAATTAGTTAGTTACCTAATTGTAGCTAATTACAAAATTCAATTACTAGATCTAAACATCTATCAATTTCTTAAGAATAGATTAACATTTTTAAATAGCCTAAGTGTCCAAATAACATTCACACAAGAATTCACAATATAACATGATTTTTAAATCTCATTGTCATGGATTTACAGGCCAAATGGAAGGAATTGAATGTTTAATACCTGTAAATTAATGGGCATTTATATCATCTTGCAAGTGAGGTTTTCTGGAACGCGATCTTTGGGATAGTTCATTTGCGGTGAATTTAACCCCGTATCGGCATGAAAAATTCTGCCATTAATTCGGGGAATAAAATCACCGTTTCGCATGAAAAAATGTGAATTAAAGGCTTCTTAAGAAGCACTTTTATACATTAAAATAAACCACTTTCGTTTACCTGTTCTGTACGTGAAATCCGTCCCTGTTGTCGGCGTTGACGGCTTTAGGAGCTGCTTTTAAAATGACTCCAGCGCTGACATTGTCGATTTAATAAAAATAAAAAATACACAAAACGCCCGTAGGAATGATTTTTCAGCAAACGCTTGTACTCCAACGAAATATAATACAGGACAAGGTAGGAGAAACCCGCGTTTTAACCCCGCCCCCCCCTTAAAGGCGCCAAAATCGTGCACACGGACAGTGGCAGAATTACAGCGCCACTGAAGGTAAGTATTGTAACATACCTATCATATGTGTCTGAAAAGGAGCAGGAAGAAGCCAAAGCTTATTAATTCCCACCCCTTATTCAACTGCTTATAATTATCGTATACACATTTAGCAGCTATATGTACACCATATGTACACCAGCAGCTATATGTACACCAAATTATTTACATTTATACACTAATCAAATATTTACAGCCATACAAAAAAAGAGGAGAAAAAAGAAAAAAGAAAAGAAAAAACCCTCATATACTATACAGTATCTCTTAGTCATATATACAACCCATCACCCTATAATCACCCTTCCCAATACAATCAGTATAACAAATATCCCACTCACAATCACCTATCCCAATATCCTTTTAAAAAGGTGTTTTTGTACATCTTCTTAAACTGAATTATGTTTGTGCTAAGTTTTATCTCCTGTTCCAGACCATTCCACAAATTCACCCCACAGATTGCTATGAACATACTTTTATGAGTTTTTCTGACATTGAGTTTTTTTAAATTATGTTCCCCTCTCAAATTATACCCACCCTGTCTTTCCATAAACAGTTTTTGTATATTTCTTGGAAGTAAATTATTTCTTGCTTTGTACATGATTTGTGCAGTCTTAAATTTAACCAGATCGGTGAACTTCAGTGTATATGACTTTAAGAATAATAAATTGGTATGTTCAAGATATCCAACGTTATTGATAATTCTTATTGCTCTTTTTTGTAATGTGCATAATGGCTGTAGGTTGGTTTTGTAGGTGTTACCCCATATTTCCACACAATAACTCAGATATGGCAATATGAGTGTATTAATCAGAGTATGTAATGATTTGTGGTCCAGAATGTGTCTTGATTTTCCCAATATTGCTATAGACTTTGCCAGTTTTGCTTTGATGTGGTTTCCAGCAGATTTTGTGCTCTAAGATCACACCAAGAAATTTATATTCATATACTCTTTCTATACTTATGTTATCTATTTTCAATTGTACTTGAGGGTTTGTTTTATGTTTTCCAAATAGCATAATCTTTGTTTTGCTTAAATTTAAAGACAATTTGTTGACATCAAACCACTGTTTTAATTTATTCATTTCTGATGTGATGACCTCCAAAAGTTGCTTCAAATTGTCACCGGAACAAAAAATATTTGTATCATCAGCAAATATAATCAATTTCAGTATATTTGATGCTTTGCATATGTTGTTAATGTACATTATGAAAAGCTTTGGACCTAACACAGACCCTTGAGGTACTCCACAAGTTATGTTCATGTAAGTTGATTTATGTTCACCTATTTCTACAAATTGTTGCCTGTTTCTTAAATAGCTTCTCACCCAATCCAATCCAATCCAACCCCTCTGATGCCATATCTATCCAGTTTCATGAGTAAAATGTCATGATTTACGGTATCAAATGCTTTTTTAAAGTCTATGAATATTCCCACTGCAAGTTTTTTATTATCTATGCAATTTGTGATTTCCTCGATTAGTTCCTTTAGTGCCATAGATGTTGATCTGTCTGTCCGGAATCCATATTGACTGTCGACCAAAAGCTTATGTTTTTCAATGAAATTGTCAAGTCTTTCTGTCAAAAGTTTTTCAAGGATCTTGGAGAATTGGGAGAGTAAAGAAACAGGCCTGTAATTTGTGAAATGGTATTACTTTTGCTATTTTCATTTTGTTTGGAAATTTACAGAAATTTACAGAGTTCAGAAGAATAACAGGTGATCTATATTACAAGGTATAAAATTCTCAGAAGACTTGGCATGGTAGATGTGGAGAAAACGTTACCCCTGGATAAAGAGTCTAGAACTTGAGGTCACCAGCTCAAAGAGGCCATTTAGGAGTGAAATGGAGAGAAACATTTTCACTCAGAGGTAGGCGAATCATCGAAATGTACTATCCTAATGAGCTTTGGTGGGTCAGATATTGACTGCAGTCAAAACAGAGCTTGATAGATTTCTGGATATTAAAAGAATCGAGGGATTTTGGAATAGTGTTGGAAAATGGTGTTTGAGGTAAAAGATTAGCCATGAATTTCCTGAATGGTGGAGCAGATTCAATGACTCAAATAGCTTACTCCTGCTATTATTCCCTATTTTCTTGTGTTCCAAATCAGCACAATACACTAATTGAAGCCATAATTTGTAATAAACAGCAACAGTGCATAAGCCAATCCCTTCACCAGGATGGTATCAGGAGAGCTTCATGTCAGAAGTGTGCATGTATACTGTAAATGGCACCTATTGTTTCTAAAATAATTAAGTAGAACTAAAAAATATGTTTGTGTAGGAAGGGACTGCAGATGGTCGTTTACACTGAAGATAGACACAAAATGCTGGAGTAACTCAGCGGGACAAGCAGGATCTCTGGAGAGCAGGAATGGGTGACGTTTCTGGTCGAGACCCCTCTTCAAACTGAGGGACGTTTCGGGTCAAGACCTATTTCAGACTGATCAGCTCAGTCTGAAGAAAGGTCTCGACCCGAAACTTCACCCATTCCTTCTTTTCAGAGATGCTGCCTGTCCTGCTGAGTTACTCCAGCATTTTGTGTAAAAAAGTATTTTTAAAGCCTTTGGTCTTTATGGCAACCCAGGGTTATCCTGTATTAACTGGGTGGGAGATGATATTTCACTCAACATTACTGCAATACAAAATTTTAATAAATATTTCATGTAACTTGAACTACAAAACTTCAGTCTACCCTAAAAGCATAGATGTAGATGACAGTCAGATTTTCCATTTGAGTATCCTGGGACATTTCTGGTACTGCTGGACCTGGCTGCCAGGATCATAGTGCCTATAAATCTAGGAGTGCTTGATGCTAATACTATGAGATGTAAGTGGGAAAATGCTCAATGCCACAGGATTGACATCACACATCATACATTACTTTCAAGACTTTCACATTCAATATACATTAAACAGTGGGTCTTGCAGGAAAAGATAAATTAAGTGAAACATGCCTCATGCTTCCCTTGAAAGGCTTACATGTATACTAAAGATCACATACCAAATGCAATTATGCACTTTTTTCAATTTTTCTCTCAGCTCTCTTGAAGCTACTAACTTGTACTGATTCCCTGATGCTGACCTTGCCAGAGTGGATTTTGTTATCTAAGTCATTGAAAGTGCATATGCCCATGAGGAACGATGAGGAATGCCCTTGATTCTTTTCTTACATGGAGTTCACACACGTGCATTTTCAAAATGGGCCACTAGATAAGGATTTGGAACAAGAAATTGACCTAATTTATCTTTTCCTACCCGCAGTGCATTGGGATAATTGTAGTGCCCTAATTGCAGTTCTGGTTGAGCTGGGCTGACTCATTATGGTATGCTGCAATTGCAAGTGAAAACAGGAAAATTGGCCAAGAGTCAAAGGCACTTTTTTTTCTGAATTGGAATAATTATAGCTGCCCTCTCATTATGTCGAAGAAAGTCATAATGATGATCTTAGAATCGGTGATTCTGAAAAATGGGAAAGAAGATGCAAAATCTGACATTTGGTAATTATACATTACAATTCCCTATAACTATTTCTGAATCTGGAAGGTTAATAAAAGGTGTTATAAGTTCTTGTTAATCATTAGAAAATGCCACAATTCTTGTATATTTATGCAATTATTCCAAATTGCACTGATTGGCAATTATCTCAAGCTTGGAAGAGCCACTTCTACAGTGGAAGCTACATATCTGGATTTATCACACACTTGGAACATGTGAGAACACAGCACAATGGTCTGTACATGCTGCCTTATTCTAACACTCAGCTGGTAAAAATCACAACTTATTTTGAGTATTCTCATTCAATTCATGAGAGTTATACAAAGATCTTCCTTGAACAAAAGAATGAGGTTTGAATGGTATTTGAACCCATGTTCAACATCTTGGATATCTATAGTCCTGTGCAGATAGATTATCAACTGTGAAGATGACAAGGTACTCTTAGGTTGCGGTAATTAGCTTGGAAGTGGTCAGCAGATCAAGTCAAGTCAAGTTTATTCGTCACATACACATACGAGATGTGCAGTGAAATGAAAAGTGGCAATGCTCGCGGATTGTGCAAAAAACAAACAAACAAACAAACAAACAAACTACAAACAGAATGGAACAGAATCACATATTCTTTATATTACATATTGTGGGAGGAAGGAAAAAGGAAAAAAAACAGCAATTTAAAAAAAAACAATAGAATGGTCCAGTAAAGGTAGTCCCTGGTGAGATAGGAGTTTACAGTCCAAATGGCCTCTGGGAAGAAACTCCTTCTCAACCTCTCCGTTCTCACAGCATGGCAACGGAGGCGTTTGCCTGACCGTAGCAGCTGGAACAGTCCGTTGCAGGGGTGGAAGGGGTCTCCCATGATCTTATTGGCTCTGGAGTTGCACCTTCTGATGTATAGTTCCTGCAGAGGGGCGAGTGAAGTTCCCATAGTGCGTTCGGCCGAAACCACTACTCTCTGCATCAATAGAAAGAGGAAGGGTCTCGACCCAAAACGTCACCCATTCCTTCTATCCAGAGATGCTGCCTGTCCCGCTGATTTACTCCAGCATTTTGTATCTATCAATAGAAGGAAAGATGAGGGTTTAGCTCATGTCAAATATTAATGAAAGTATAAGGTCACTGATACCAAATGGTGGCTTCTGTTTCATTCTTTACATATGCTGACTGGCCTATTGTGTAACTTCAACACTTTTTAGCTAATAGATTAAAATTAATGACACTCTGACATCAGCCATAATGTGCCTCTTTTCTCTCTGAATCCGGAGGCCACACAGACATTTTGTTCACGTAATTCGAGGTTTACTGAACAATTCAATGGTTAAATGATTGAAAAGGATATCCAATTCAATGCCACTTCACAAGCCATGCAAGACAGCAGTGAAGGATTGTAATGGAGCCTACTCTACTGTAAATATAATAAACTGTAATGACAGTAATGTGATATGGTTCAGAATGTTAGACCCTTATTAATTAACCTCATTTGTCTCAAACATTGCACCCCCCCCCCCCCCAACTCCCACATTCATTAAGGATTCTAAATATAGTTTTCATAAATCTGTTGTGATATTTAACTAATCGGGATATAGGGGAAGAATTCAGCACTTCTGCTCTCTTGAGATCCCCCCTCTGCAATGTGCAGGACTTTGCAGTTATGATGATGATAAAATTGTTAGTGTTCACTTTAGTTTATTTTAGTTTACTGTCATGTGTACTGAGTACAGTGAAAAGCCTTTTTGTTGTGTGCTATCCAGTCAGTGAAAAGAATATATATGATTACAATCAAACCGTCCACAGTGTACAGATACAGGATAAAGGTAATTTTAGTGCAAGATAAAGTCCAGTAAAGTCTGATTAAAGATAGTTTGAGAGTCTCCAATGAGGTAGATAGTAGCTCAGACTGCTCTCCTGTTGGTGATAGGATGGTTCAGTTGACTGATAACAGCTGAGAAATAACTGCCCCTGAATCTATAGGTATGCATTTTCACACTTCTGCACTTCTTTCCCGGTGGGAGAAGTGGGAAGAGGGAGTAGACTCATCCTTGGTGAGACTCATCCTTGATTATGCTGGTGGCATTACCGAGGCAGCGTGAAGTGTAGATGAAGTCAATGGAAGGGAGGATGGTTTGCATGATGGTCTGGGTTGCATCCACAATTCTTTGCAATTTCCTGCGGTCATGCATGGAGTTGTTCCCAAACTAAGCTGCGATTCATCCCGACAAAATGCTTTCTACGGTGCATCTGTAGAAGTTGGTGAGAGTTGTTGGGGACATGCCGAACTTCCGTTTCTATGGAATTCGACTTAGTACAGTGTGTAATGACAGATTTTTATATCGTTTCAAGGATTTAGTCCTTTAGTCACTTTAATTGAAGACAGGGGATCAGAAGATAATCGATACACAGCCACGAGCTCTCCATGAAACAGTCAATGCTGTCGAAAGATTAATCTTCCAAACACAGTCTCTTGATTAATAATTTCTTTATTGTAGTAGTAAAAACAGTATGATATTCATCCAAACCTCTTCTTGTATAAGTACATTTCAATTCAATCATGGTCGAAAGCTCTGACCTCTCCCCCATTCTTCTTCAAACTAAACTAACTACTAGAGAGTCTGCGTGAGAATCCATGCCGCAAACACGTCTCAGACTACGTATAAATCCCACCCACAATTACAGGCAGATAAAATGTAAAGGTAACTGGTTATAGTTATAACATATTGAATTAAGCTAAATGGCTACTACACAGGGTATGATTTCTTGGCCAATGCTTCGATGTGGCTGGTCCAGGATAATTTGCTGGTGATATATACTTGCAGAAACTTGAAGTTTTCAGCCATCTCTACTTCGGTGCCATCTATGCATACCAGGGTACGTGTACCACTTCCATTCCTTTAAAGGCCTGTCTCACGAGTCTGCGGTCATTGGCGGCAAAACGGGAAGAATCTGCCGCCATAGACCGCGCACTCGTTAGAACGCACAATTCCGGGGCCGTGCGGCGGTGTTCCCAACACCGCACGGTGCTAAATTAAAACCTACACTGTTCAAAAATATTTTCCTACCGCACAGCCTCCACCAGTGATGCACGAGTGCGGCACGGCCGCCCGCACGGCCGCCGCCAGTGTGGCTCGAGCGCCGTGCGTCAAACTTGCACCGCCACAGCCTCCGCCAGTGAGGCACGTGTGCGGCACGGCCGCAGGCACAGCCACCGCTACAGCGCCACGATCAGGACGGCCGCCGCCACAGCCGCCGCTGGTGAGTCACGTGCGGCAGGCCGACGTCATCGCAGTCGGCCCGCCCTTTTTTTTACTTACCGCAAGCACGTGGGACCAGCCGTATTTGAATCACTCGGTCCCCGCGCAGCATCCGTGCGGCGCTCCCGTGGATAGGCTCGGCGCTCTCGCCGTTGCCGTGCGGTCCACTCTATAGGCGAAGCCGTGCTTCACCGCCGATGACCGCAAACACGTAAGACACAGCCTGAAGTCGATCACTATTTCATTTGTCTTGCTGCCATTGAAGGAAATGTTGTTGTCTTGACACCAGGTTAAAGGATTCTGAAATCTCCTTTCTCCATTCCATCTCATCATTATTTGATATCTGGCCCACTGCAGTGGTATCATCTGCAAATTTGTAAAGTAAGTTGGATTTGTATTTGGCAGCACATTTGTGGGTGTATAAGGAGTGGAAGGGGGCTGAGAAAGCAATTTGGTAGAGCACCAGTGTAATGGGCCTGTCCCACTTACGCGACTTCTTCAGCGACAGCTGGCACCCATCATAGGTCGTTGCAGGTCGCCGAAGATTTTCAGCGAAAATCTAGCGGCGACCAGAACAAGGTATGACTCTTTAGGCGACTACTCATGACCAAACAGGCTTCACCCCGCGACATGTCACCGGGATGTCGCCTGTATGGTCGTGAGTAGTCTCCTCAGTCACCCAGCCTCTTTCTGGTCACCGCTGGATTTTCAACATTTTGAAAATTTTCAGCGACGTGCAACGACCTATAACGGGTGCTGGCAGTCGCTGAAAAAGTCGCGTAAGTGGGACAGGCCCATAAGGATTATCATAGAGGATGATTTGTCGCCTATCCTCGCTGATTGTGTTACATCGTGAAAAAGACTCCATCCTGGCAGCAGAAATTTGAGTTCAATTACATGTGCTAAACACCTGATAGATGCACACATGGATAATAAATCCACGCTTGACAGTCATTTTTTTTTAATTTGTTCATTTAGAGGATGTTGAGGTGGCATGAATTTCCTTTAGTTATATAGTTCTATAGCCTTCTTCAACTGTTATAATCCTTCAATTGATGGTACTCCCACATTACTATTAAGTAGAAGTTTCAGATTTCACCAATGACTCTGAAATAAACAATGAAATATTGCCACATCTCAATGGAGTGAAAAATGATGATGCTGCTCCCAAGCACTGCAGTCCTTCTCCTTCAAGGTGGCTGAGGACAAGGGTTTAGAAGGTGCAGCTGGAGTAGCCAAAGCAAATAACTGCAGTGCATTTTGTTGATAGTACATACTACATTCAGATTATGTTAGGTCTGGAGGAAATGATTGGTCAGAGAGATGGATGGGTGTTAATCAAGCGGGCTATTTTATCCAGCATGGCATCAAACGTTTTAGAGCTACACTGAGCCAGGCAGGTAGACCATATTCCATCACACTCCTGACTTTTACCTTACAGATGGTGGAAAGATTTTGAGGAGTCAGGAGATGAGACACTCACACCAAGAATACTGTTTCTTATCGCCACAATTAGTGCATGATTCCGCTTGGCTTCTAATTGTAGACAAGAAGTATTGACAGTTGAGGACAGCCATGATAATGGCTGGGTTTGTCAAGTTGCTAGTGGTAGAAGCAGAGTACAAGAATATTCAACAATAATGTGCAGTTTGCACATGCGACCAGGAATGAACTTAGTTGCACTAACTGGAATGTGTGAACAATGACTCACAACCACTCCTCAAATTGCACTGATTTGCAGCCTTGACCAGGATCATTTCCAGAAAATATGTGTTAAATTAAAACTTCAACCAATTACAAAGTTTTCTCACTCTAAAAGATTGAAAATGTTATGCATTGCTGCAGGGGATGCAAAGATTTTTTGATGCATAGTAAGTCATGAATACAAATCGGGTCTCGACCCAAAACGTCACCCATTCCTTCTCTCCTGAGATGCTGCCTGTCCCACTGAGTTACTCCAGCTTTTTGTATCTATCTTCGGTTTAAATAAGCATCTGCAGTTCCTTTCTACACAATACAAATCAGTAAACTCTTCAATCTAAAAAAATAATTGTGTGGATTTAATTTTTATTAATTTTAAATGAATGAATAAAATTTAAGGTAATTAAGTATATTTGTTTATATTTTAGCAAATTGCTCATTATAGTTCAACTTCTATATTAACCTCACAAGTTTGCTCATTTCTTTGTTTTGTGTTTGATAAAATGTTTAAAGTATTAGTTAAAGATTACTTCTTGTGTTGTGGTCAGTGAGAAATATTTGAAGTGATTAACTGCTCATTCATTTGAGTCCCATTGTAGTTGTTGGGTACCAAGAGTCTGACAACCAATACGTAACGGTAACCAAATTCAGAGAAGGGAATACTACAGAGATCTCTTGACACCTTTTTTCAAAGCAAGAGGAACAATGAAAATTGACTTAATAAAATCATATTTCACAGCTTTTAGTTGCTACCAATTAAACTAATATATAAAATATAACTCAAAATATTTTTCTACTTTGGATCATTGTGACGCAGGGTAGTCCTATTAATTATTTTCCATTCCTTGAAAGATTAAGATTGAGTTTCCATATCGTGGGAAAATTATAGTCTTGCTGTCTGTCCACTCAGGATAAAGCTATGGCTGTTCTATTGTGATAACCAATTCATTCTGTCAACAGTGAACTGTCATATTGGAGGAGTATTCCCCTAGAGCTTCACACCGATGTAGTGTTTCCAAGTGTGACTGCATTTGTTTAAAGTCAGCAACACCCATTTCCTTTATCCTACCATTGCTGCATAATGGAAGTATCAAGAGAAGTCAACATAAAATGCATTTAGTGGACCCTGAAGCTGGAAAAATACTGCATTCTTTAAAACATCATTTGGACTATTTCCCATTTATGATAAATAATTGGCTAGTATTTTGTACTGTATGGTAACATTTATATATTTCTTTTAAAAAGTGACATTTTATATTCCAATAGATTACAAATTCACAGATGACCAAGATGTAAAAAATGTTTCGCTAATATGATTATATCATGATCCACAAATAAAACACGTTGATTAACACATTCAATGAAATAGTTTTGAATTAAAATCAATCAATCGACTTCCCTAATCACAATTTTCTGGACTAAAGATTTAAAGATAAGATTTTCTGGCCAGTGGTTTTGTCATGTTATGCAAACAAGAAAAAGGTGCATTTTGAGCAAAGCTTCTCAAATACTATCTACAACCATGTTACGATGAGCCCCTTCAATATTTAACAATGAATAAATATACAGAGCAATATTCAGATTAATAGAGGAAATGCCACAGAATCATACAGTCCTACAGCATGGAAATGGGCTCTTTGGCCCAACATACCCACAATGGCCAATATGTCCCATCTACACTTGTCCCATCTGCCTGCATTTGGCCCATATCCCTCTGAATCTGTCCTATCCATGTATCCGTCTAAATGTTTCTTGAACGTTGCAATAGTCCCTGCCTCAACTACCTCCTCTGGCAGCTTGTTACCTACACCTACCACCGTTTGCGTGAAAAGTTTACCCCTCGGGTTCCTATTAAATCTTTCCCCCCTCACCAACCTATGTCCTCTGGATCTCGATTCCCCTGCCCCTGGCAAGAAACTCTGTGCGTCTACCTGATCTATTCCTCTCATGATATTGTACACCTCTATGTACGGCATCTGTGTAAATAGTGCACCTTGTAACCAATAGTTTTTTTCCTATAACAACATATTCACCAACTGTCTCCTCAAATCATAAACCATTGGCATACCTCTCCAAAATTTCCAATGCACTATATTAAACTGTGCCTTTAAGGCTTTTACAGTCTCCTTGAAAGAAACTTTGTCCATGGCTCATGCACTAAACTCACTCACAATTCTTCGGCTTTCAGCCCTGCAAATAATAGTATTGTTGTATTTCTCTTTTCACATAAAGCTGCTTTGGTGTTTTCTATGCCTTCCTCAAGACCTCACCAATACATAGATTTATGAGACCCCACGCAGCATGGAAATAAGCTCTTCGGCCATTGAGTCCGTGTCAAGTATCAACTACCCAAATTTACATTCATCCTACATTACTTATTCTCTCCACATTCTCATCAACTTCCACTAGATTCTTGGGATAATTTACAGTGGATAATTAACCTGCCAACTTGTACAGCTTTGGGATGTGGGAGAATCTGCAGTTGTACAGGGTCTTGGTGAGACCACACCTGGAGTATTGCGTACAGTTTTGGTCTCCTAATCTGAGGAAAGACATTCTTGCCATAGAGGGAGTACAGAGAAGGTTCACCAGACTGATTCCTGGGATGTCAGGACTTTCATATGAAGAAAGACTGGATAGACTCGGCTTGTACTCGCTAGAATTTAGAAGATTGAGGGGGGATCTTATAGAAACTTACAAAATTCTTAAGGGGTTGGACAGGCTAGATGCAGGAAGATTGTTCTCGAAGTTGGGGAAGTCCAGGACAAGGGGTCACAGTTTAAGGATAAAGGGGAAATCCTTTCGGACCGAGATGAGAAAAACATTTTTCACACAGAGAGTGGTGAATCTCTGGAACTCTCTGCCACAGAAGGTAGTTAAGGCCAGTTCATTGGCTATATTCAAGAGGGAGTTAGATGTGGCCCTTGTGGCTAAAGGGATCAGGGGGTATGGAGAGAAGGCAGGTACAGGATACTGAGTTGGATGATCAGCCATGATCATATTGAATGGCGGTGCAGGCTCGAAGGGCCGAATGACCTACTCCTGCACCTATTTTCTATCTTTCTATGTTTCTATCTGGAACACCTTCAGTAAACCCACAGGAAGATTGTGCAAACAGACAATACTCATGGTAAGGATTGAACGTGGGATTCCAGCATTGCATGGCAGTGGATCAATTGGCTGTGCACGGATGGATCATGTGGGGGCAGAGCAGATTAAGCTATCTTGGCATGATTCAAGAGAGATTCAAGATACATTTATTGTCACATGCACCAATCGGTACAGTGAAATTTGGGGTCACCATGTTCAGCATGGTCAATGTGGGCTGGAAGGCCTATTCCATGGCTGTACTGTTTTGTGTTCTTTTTGGGGTAGTTAATACATTCACTGTACTTTCTATATATTTTAAGTATATTTTCATTTGTTTAACTCTTTGTACAATACTCATGGAAAATCAATATTCTATTCTGAACCTTTATAGCACAGTGTCAGTTCTGCTGCTTTGCTACAGCTATGTGAAGCTATTCCCACCATTAAGCTCAGTTCTCATAACCCTCTGTCCCTTCTGCTTCAAATAGACCTGTACCTTTTCCTTAAAAAATCTAACATAGTTTCCTCAACTGTTCCCTGACGCAAAGTACTCCATCTTCCAAAACATTCAGATAACTAACTTCATCTACAGTACGAATTGCAGATACTGG
Source organism: Malacoraja senta (assembly GCA_038087875.1). Lineage (NCBI taxonomy): Eukaryota > Metazoa > Chordata > Chondrichthyes > Rajiformes > Rajidae > Malacoraja > Malacoraja senta. The sequence continues at coordinate 67,794 of JAXLNO010004698.1, forward strand.
TTTAGACCGAAGAAAGACACAAAAGGCTGGAGTAACTCAGCTGGACAGGCAGCATCTCTGGAGTTATTGAATGGGTGACATTCTGAAGAAGGATCTCGACCCAAAACGTCACCCATTCCTTCTTTCCAGAGATGCTGCCTGACCCGTTGAGTTATTCCAGCATTTTGTGTCCACCTTCAAGTTCATCTATGATCTGATTTCCCACATGCATTGCATTCTGATATCGAAATTAGCACCCTTGAAATCAATGAAGGAGTGCAAATGCACTTCTACTGCATGCATTTTGCTCATCCGCTCAAGGGTGAGGATCTGTGAGTGGGTCTGAAGGTGTAACCATGATGTGACATCGTGCAATATACCTCACAATGCACCCTCACTTCAGCAGCCACAGGAAAAAAAAGAGCAATAGGCTTCTTTGTCATTTTACTGCAAACTCCTGCCTCACGTTTTTTTTAAAATTTCAAAATAGACTTTATTCGAGAAATAAATATGTACAATACATGATCCTTACAAAACTCTATCCGACATTCTTGGAGGCTATACATACATTCAATACTGTTTACACAAATTACCCCCCACCCTTACCAGTCATGTGGCCCACTGGCATGGAATCCCTTCCCTTATTTTGAGGGGCGTCTCCACCACACCCTGCCCCCCATGTCCAGCAGCAGAAGGACCCTAGACTGTGGTCTTCCCCCACAGAGCCTTGGTGTTGGTTGCACCAAGCTTCAGTGCATCCCTCAGCACGTACTCCTGCAGCAGGCCAGTCGGCAACATTGGGTCACGTTTTCTTTCATTTTAACCTGTTTTCCCTTTGTCTTCTGCCTTGGGGAGCATTACACATGAATAACAATTCCCTTTGAGTGATGGTAGGCATTTTGCTATTTCTCTTTAATTATTACTTCACTTTAAATTTCACCTTTATGTAAGTTTCCACTCCCATCTAAAGTGCTCCATCTACCCATCTAAATTTGCACCTGGATCTTCAAGTTATTATGCAAATGAACTGCCTCATGTATTTTGAATGTTATTAACACACTGTCATTCTGTTGGGATTAGCATCAATCCTTAACTATTTTAAACAGCTATGTCAATGTATTGAAATTTACTGTCTCTAGGTAAAGGGGAATATATTTGTCAGAAAGGAATCTGATATCTCTGTCCTCAACACATCTTTTAAAATTCCCTTTTAAAATAGCTACAGAAAAATTTAAATACTTGGGTATTGAAATCACTAGAACATATCAAGGTATGTTCAGGGCAAATTTTGACCCCCTACTTATTAAACTAAATACATTAATTAAATTCTGGAAAACGCTCCCGATGTCTTTAATAGGCCGAATAAACGCAATAAAAATGATCTTTTTACCACAAATTTTACACCTATTTCAATCAATTCCTATATACTTACCTAAGAAGTTTTAAAAAAAACTCGACTCAGATATCACTAATTTTATATGGGACTATAAATCACATAGAATACAAAAAACCCATCTGAATAAACCTAAAGTATTGGGGGGTCTAGCACTACCTAATTTTATGTATTATTATTGGTCAGTAAATATTAAAAACATGATTCAACTGATGGATAACTCCGCCCAGCAAGTAGACTGGATTGTAATGGAGAAAGAGGATTGCTCCTCTAGAAACATTGGAGCGATCCTCCTCTCTCCAATGAAACTGAATAACATAAATTATAATAAGAACCCAATTATTCATAGTACAATCCGTATTTGGAAACAAATAAAACAAAATTTAAAATTAAGAAACTTATCACTTTTATTACCTATAGTCAATAACCCTTCGTTTAGTCCTTCTATTATAGATAAAGCTTATACACAATGGGATAGACTAGGAATTAAAACGCTTGGTGACTTGTATGAAACTGGAAAATTACTTTCATTTCAACAATTACAAATAAAATATAAACTCGGAAATAATCAATATTTTAAATATTTTCAAATATGCGACTATTTGAAAAAAAATACAAAAGATCATTATAATAATCCAGTAGATGTATTGGACGAGGCAATGCAGATAAAAGCGGAATCAGCAAACTTAATATCATATTTGTATAATATTATTTTAAATGTACAAATACCATCTACGGAGGGTATCAGAAGAGACTGGGAAGAAGAGTTAGCTATTAAAATTTCAAAGGAAAGTTGGAATGAATACTTATTAAACGTGCATAAATGCTCGATTAATGTAAGACACACTTTAATACAATTTAAAATTTTACATAGATTATATTATTCGAAAACTAAAATTCATAAAATTTTCCCAAACGTATCATCTATTTGTGATAAATGTCAATCCCAAGAAGCAACTATAGCGCACTCATTTGTCTTCTGTACAAAAATTCAAAAATTTTGGAATGAAATTTTTGAAATCTTTACAAAGTTATTTAAAACAAGACTGATACCCAAAGCAGAATGGATTATCTTCGGAATAACGGAAGATGATCTAGAACTAAATGTGTTTCAAAAGAAATTAATGGATTATGGGTTAATAACTGGAAAAAAGCTAATTCTAAAATTTTGGAAGAAGGCTCCAATACCAACTATAAATATGTGGATTTCAAATATGTTTGAAACATGACACCTAGAAGAGATAAGACTCCTCCTAGCAGGTAAACCAGATCACTTCCACCTGACGTGGTCTGCATTTATAGAATTATTACAAACATAGGGTGCAAAAGTACTTTAAAAAAATAAAAAATTGAGGTCAGGTAAGGGGGGATGATAGTTGAAGAGTTGGTATGTCCTATTTACGTGATGCTCAAAAAAAAACATTTGTTTCTCTTTTTTTCTCTTTCTCTTTTCTTTTCTTAGGGCCTATTTCTTAACTCTTTTTCTTTTTGTTTTTAATTTCGCTCTTATAGGGTCTTCGTCCTTTTTTGTTGTTACATTTTCTACACTTTTCTACACTTGCACTTTTTCCTTCACTTTCTTCTTTCTTTCAATCTTTTCCTTTTCTAGTGTAAAAAAATAAATAAAGGGAGTACATTAATTGTAAGAAGATATAAATGACGAGTATTAATGTATGTGGTTGTAATGTAATGTACTTCTAATAAATAAAAATTAAAAAAAAGAAAAAAAAAAAAGAAAGGAATCTGATATCTCTGTCCTCAGCAGCATATGTATATGGTAGCTAATTCATATGTAATATATTTTTTTGCACAAAAATTATTCTTTATGAGTCATACCCTGCATTTTCAATTTCAAGTGGTGCAGTGAAATAGTTGCATATAGCTGCTTAATAAATGTATACAAACTGCTTTTGTCTGGACTGAGAACATCTGAGGATTACTGAACAGTCCTCCCACATAATGTAGTCCCAACCTGTTAACCGATCAAATTGCAGACCTTGCTTTTATTTAAACTGCTTTCTCTATACAGCTCCACCACCGATTTGCCAGCACCCTTGGTTCCACAGCCTTGCTGGATTATCCGTTTTGCTGGACATTAGAGGTCATGGCCTCCAAGAGGAGTCGAACAGTACAGGAACGGTCCGACTAGGCCCCCGGAGGGCCGAGATACCAGCCTGCAAAGTCAGCCTCAGAAGTCGGCTACAGGAACAGATCTGCTGACTCCAGCCGGCCTGGAGTACTGGAGCCCCAGCAGCAAGCGGCAATTTTGACCTGTCGATCGGCCGCGGAAGTCCTAGGAACCACATTTTTGGGGGGAACTTCCGGGGAGGGTTTCAAGTGCGCTCTCATAATTGTGTTCGGATTAAAGGAGGTGCCGGACCATCAATTGCCAGAAAATCAGTGGTGGACCTGTAAATGAAACACTAATAATGCTGCAAGACTATATTCTGCAGTCTGGTATATTTCTCTTTGCACTACCTGTTGTACGTGTATGTCTTATTGTACTCATGTATGGCATAAAGTGACTGGATAGCACACAAACAAAGCTTTTCACCTTCAGTATGCATGACAATAATAACGCAAAACAAATCTATCAAATGAATGCACGTGACAACTATGTCCTTACTCAAGGTCAAGGCCTAAAACATCACATTCTCAGTGAGCTTTCCTGACTTATATTACCCAACACATTTGTAATAATGGCCAAGATACAATTAACCTTTCTAACTGCAAGTTTGATCTGCGTTTTTAATTTCACCCCTCTCGAACCAGCATACTTCTGTAGATGAACATCTGCTTCCTTCTCCCCGTTTAGTAATTATTCTGCTTTTCTTATCAAATTGCACAGTCTCAAATTTTACCTCTGTGGGGTCCACCTGCCCACAACTTACTGACTCACTAACCTGCTTCTATCCCTTTTGTGGCCACTGCATAATTCACTTGCCTTGCTAGCTTTGTGCCAACATTACTCACAAATATGTTACAAATCAATTTTTTTTAGCTGGTCATTATTTTAAATTGTGAATAATAAGGGTCCTGTGCCCATCGCAAAAGTAAACTATTGTTGGTGTTGGAAATCTGAAATAAAAACAGAAAAAATGGAAATACTCAGCAGCTGTGGTAGCATCTCCAAAAACAGAAGCAAGACTAAAGATACGTTGATGACTTTTCATCAGAATATTAACTACTTTTCCGCTCCGGAGATGCTGCCCCATTTGCTGAGTAATTCAAGTGCTTTCAGTTCTTAATTTTGATCTGTCATAGTGGGTTCTGTGTTGGCTAATAAACCTTGCAGGAACTGTAATGGGAGGGGGGGCAAGCGATGGCTAATGGAGTAGTTGTGTAATGATCCGCTTCTTCTAGTGTTTACACGGGGCTTCTGCGTGCTCGCAACACACGGCCTCAAGGTTTTCAGTACTATTCCGAATGCTCTTGCTTTTGATTCCTGGTGACCATTGGGAAACTTGATCTAAATTCCATGATGTGATAGGTTGTAATCATTCCACATAACAATTTTTAATCCAGGCAGCATCAAGACACTGAAATAGTGAAGCTCCGATAAAAATGTTGCAAACATTTAAGGGACCTGTCAACATCTGAAATATCTCAGGTGAAACTCTCCTATTTTGTCCACAAAGGGTGATGTGTTATACCTGGTCTATCAGCTCATATATTATGTAGAAACAAAGAACTTGTTTACATATAGTGGCACAATATGCCACAAAGAGTAACTCAGCAGGTCTGAAGAAGAATCCTATCCCAAAATGTCACCTATCCATGTCCTCCAATTGGACAAACACAGGCAGACGGGACTGACGTAGGTGGGGTATCTTGGTCAGCATGGGCATGTTGGGCCAAAGGGCCTATTTCTGTGCTGTACGACTATGACTAATAGCTGGCAAGAATAGGTAAATGCATGAAAGCTATTTGCTGATGGATTTGGGTCTGAAAATTGACTGACGGAGTGATAAAATTGTTTCCAAAAATCTGGGAACATGTCTTCCATTCTACTATTCCTTGGGTTTTCTCAGAGAAGCCGGGTAACTTTGATGGCATCAACAACGCTTTTAAAAAAGCCTCTGAGAGAATGGGGGGAAAGAACAAAGAAGTGTCCAAGTCAGCTGTCATTCTGTAATCAGGGAGTTTCAGGGATTTATGGACTTGGACCCTAAGATCCCACTGTACATCAATACTGTTAAAGGTCATGCCATTAATTGTATATTTTCCCCTTACATTCGATCTTCCAAAGTGCAAAGTCTCACACTTGATCAGATTAAACTCGATCTGCCGTTTCTCCGCCCATTTCTGTAGCAGATCTATATCCTGCTGTATACTTTGACAGCCTTCTTCACAGTCGGTAACCTTAGCAATCTTGGTCTCCATATCATTAATAGATTTCACCAGTAGAGGTCCTAACATAGATCTCTGTGGAGCTTCACCGGCCACAGACTTCCAGACTGAATATTGTCCTTCCAGCACTGTCTTCTATCAGTAAACCCGTTCTGAATCCCTTTGGCCCACAATGTCTGTGCCAAACATGATGCTAAAATAAACTAATCTAATTTGCCAGCACATGATCCATATCCTTCCATTCCCTGCATATTCAGGTATCCATCAAAAAGCCTCTTGAAGGTAATGATCATACCTACCTCCACGATCACCCATGGCAGCATTAACTTAGCCTGCGCATCACCTTTAAACTTTGCCCAACTCATCTTAAAGCTATTTCCTCTAGCCTTTGACATTACTATTCTGGGAAAAAGGTTCTGATTGTCCACCCTATCTATGTCTCTCATGATTTTGTATACTTCTATCAAGTCTCCTCACAACCTTCAATGTTCCAGGGGAAAAAATCCAAGTTTGTCCAACCTCTCCTTGTAACCAATATCCACGTATCCAGGCAGCATTCTGGATAATGAGATTATATTGTAGGGAAAATAATTATGCAAAAGGGACAATATAGCCAATTTTGCAGTTGCATGTCATTTATTAAGTGCCTATCGAACTTCCAAATAAGGATGCAATTAAGAAATAAACAAACTGATCTCAGTAATATATATTCCTTATTACTACCCTATTTCCTTAGTATTTATCATCTTTTTGTTAAGTGACTGCCTAAGTCCTAGATGATGAATTTATGTCTTTTTTTTTCTAATAATAAAAGAACAGAAAATGATTGAAAAGGTAGAGGGTAAAACTGGAGTTTGTTGCCCCCTTCTTCCCACAAGCCCAGCATTTTCTAGGTATATAACGAGGCCCAGTTTAGGCCCATGTTTCATGCTTGAAAGAACTCTGTAGCAATCTAATTCCTACCCCACAATATTTCAGCTGCCATATTTGCCTTTTATGTATTAATTAACAAAAGGTATTCTTAATAATAAGGGCGCTGTCTTTACAGAGTTTGTATGTTCTTCCTGTGACCATGTGGATTTTCTCCAGATCCTCCAGTTTCCTCCCACACTCCAAAGACATATACTGTAGGTTTGTAGGTTGCTTGGCTTTGGTAAAATTGTAACATTGTATCCTAGTATGTAGGATAGTGCTAGTGTACAGGGTGATTGCTGGACTGTGCAGACTCAGTGGGCCAAAGAGACTGCTTCTGCGCTATATCTCTAAAGTCTAAAGTCTCAAATCAAGTCTAAATATAGAGAGCAGTTTTACCAGGCAAAATGGAAATGGAAAGAGGAGCAAAACAAAACTTATAACTATTTTTTTTTAATTGGAAAGCAGGAAATCATTGTTTTTAATTTATGCATTGATTTTCTTGTTTTACTGCAGTCCTTTTCTTCTGCCAAAAATGGTTCTTGATCTCTTGCACAATAGCATTGGCCAGAATATTAAGCTTTGAACTGAGCTACATAGCAAAAATCAGTTAAATTTTACAAACGTTGTAATTAAGCACTACTGAGGCATCAATCATCTCATCATCTGGATATTACCATGGGTGGCTTTTGTTCGCTTGCTGAATGAGTAATTTCATTCCATTCCAATTTTGTTCCATAGATTAAGAACTGCATGTGCCCGATGATTGTCTTTGAATGAACAACTTGCACATAAATATTTCCGGAAAGCCTGATTCTCTTTTAATTCTGGATTCCTGTTAACGGTATATGTTTTTCCATAGATTTCAATGTCAAGTTCATTACTGTTCGGAGCCTAGATTGCATCTTATTTTTAGCCCCACTCCCTGACTGGTTGCTGCAGTAACCACACGATTAGAGATCTCTCTATCTGATATGCTTGTGGGACAGTAATAATATTTAAATAGCTTCTGAAAGAAGCATAATCAGGAATATAGTTCAGCGTTATGTCTGGGGAGTGGGAATAACTTGCTTGTTCCTTTAATGAGTGTGGGAAGCGTACAATTGAAAGCAGTCCTGCAGTATAGGGCTGAGCACCATTACAGCTCCTTCCCAACTGTAATGGTGCTACTCTCACCTTTTCAACATCACGTGACAATAACCCAATTAATTCAAAATGTAATCACATGCAGGAGCTGCTGAGAGGCTCAGAGGCAATAATAATCCTTTTGCTTAAGCAATGGACCGTTCACTGCTACTTTTTTTAGGTGCTGTTTCGAAGAACGTGAAAAAAAAAAAACAACCTTGAATAAAAATGATTTTAATGAGCTATTGACCTATAGGCCCCAAGCCTCAATATATACCCATGATGCTGGGGGCATAAAGTGGAGAGAACAATCCAACAATTTTGTTAAACACTAGATTTCCACAATCAACCTCGCAACAAGAAAAAGGAAAGTTAGAACTGTAGAGATATCTGTGTGTGCACACATGTTTTTGTATGGGGTTTGGTGAGGACATTTTTATGGGAGTGGTGAAGGTGTTTTTGTGTTTGTGTGCAATTATGTGTGCTGTGCATTTGTACACATGTATGTTTGTAAGTTATTGTGCGTGTGCTTGTGTGTTTATGAAAGTTAGTTTATCTGTGTGTTGGGTATTTAGCATGCAACAAACTTTGCTACAGGTTAAACTGATGAATATGGAAAGTACTTTGATTTAGATCACATCATTGACACTGGTGGGAGAAGGTTGATGCAGATCAAAGAAAAGTTAAAGTAGAATCATCTTGAATACCACTAAAACAATGTGGCCTTTAATGTTGACTTCAATTTCAATACTCAGGCTCCATCCACTTGCAGCACATGAAAGAGTCAAGGCTAGGTTAACCATTTCACAAATGGCAATTGTTGACCCAATAAACTGTTATCACAAAGTGGGTGACCTATAAATATTGATAAATCCTATTCCTGTTTTGAAACTAAACAAGTGTGGGAGTGGTTTATCACAGGCAAGCAAGGTTGCTGGAGAAAACTGCCAGGATTGATAGCCAATTGAGCAGTTTGCTGAAAATAGAGGACTGCAAGGCAAATAAAATCAAAAGAGCCACTGGTGTCACTCACCAATGTGATCACTCGTTGCTTTGCTTTTGTATTTTTGAGTTTATTTTTACACAAATACCATCTGACCTGCTGAGGGCTCCCAGCACTTCCTGGTTTCATTCCAGATTCACAATGTTAGATTCATTTTCATGCTTCCCTTTGCTCCTCGAGAATATTCCTTTTTATGTTAGAACAAAAGCAATGAGCATCTTTGTCTGTTGAGCAGTGCCCAGAGAGCATGATATCTCCAACTCCTGCCAACGTATCAGCCACTCCAGGACTGCCAACTCTCACGCATTGAGCATGAGACTAACGCATTTGAGGAAATTCTCACGCTCTCACACTGATGACAGAAGTTCTCACGCTCAAAAATATATATTTTTTAAATATATGAATAAATAAATAAAGTCACACTCCTCCACACTCACCAATGAGAATAGTTTTTTGTCGGCGGGTTCCCCGTAAAGAAAATGGCAATGTAGACAAAAGTGCTGGAGAAACTGAGCGGGTGAGGCAGCATCTTTGTCTGACTTTGACCCTTCTTCAGACTCAAGCATTTCTCCAGCATTTTTATCTACCCCTCCATAGATGCTGCCTCATCCGCATTCACATTCCCGTGCAGATGGTGTGATAGGTGAGACACGGCGGTGGTCCCAGCACCGACCTTCCACCCTCCCCCCCGAGGCACTGCACACACCTCCCACCCTCACCTCCGGCGGCTCTGTGTCCGGTGGCAACTCTGTCCACACCACATGGAGTTTTAACCCCGGCCCGGAGCCAGGAGCCGACCAGGTGAGTGGGGGCGTCAGTGCCGCCTCCGGAGCCGCGGGGATGAATCTCGAGCTAAGGCTCCGCTCCGATGCCCGCCCCTGGGTCACTGTCCCTCACCTCCCCCGGACCCCCAGGTCACTGACCCTCACCTCCCTTGGACCCCAGCTGGACACAGAGCACCTGGGCCGGCCTGCATCCCCGGGGAGGGGGAGGGGGAGGGGGGCGAGAGGGAAATGCTCCCCGGACATCGCCAAGTCTCCGCTCACTCTGGGTGTTGTCGCCGCTTCACTGACCCACACTCTCACACACAACCTAACACACAGCCTTACACACACACAAGGTTTAAAGGGATTTGGGCCAAATGCGGATAAATAGTTTAGATGGGGCATCTTGATCTGCATGGACTAGTTGGGATGAAGGGCCAGTTTCCATGCTGTAAGACTATGACACACTGTAGAAAGGGTGCATTTGCTCTGGAGAGGATCCAGGGGCGATTTATGAACATAATGGCAGGGCTGGAATTTTTGTTTCACTTTGAAGAAAGATTTGATAACTGGAATTGTATTCTCTGCAGCAACGGAGGTGAAGAAGAGACTTAGTTGAGGTGAATAATATTATGAGAATAGGACCTGTTTCGTTTAACAAAGAGTGTAAGAAGGAACTGCAGATGGTGGTTTAAACTGAAGATAGACATTAAAAGCTGGAATAACTCAGCAGGACAGGCAGCATCTCTGGAGAGAAAGGATATGTGATGTTTCGTGTCGAGACCTTTAGACAGAAGAGGTTGAAAACCAGCAATAAAACACAATGACTGGAGATGTGTGTTATCCAACTAAGGGCAGAAATCAGAATCATGTGTTCATCTTTATTGACGTGACACCATAATAAATATATTACAGAAAAAAAAATTAATGGGGTGGCACGGTGGCGCATCGGTAGAGTTACTGCCTTGCAGCACCACAGACCCAGATTTGATCCTGACTACGGGTGCTGACTGTACAGTATTTGTACATTCTCCTTATGACCACATGGTTTTCTCTGGATATTCCGGTTTCTCCCACATCTGAAAGAAGTGCAGGTTTGTAGGTTATTTGGCTTCTGTAAATTGTCCCTGGCGTGTAGGACACAACTGGTGTATGATAGATTGCGGTCGGTGTTGACTTGGTGAGCTGAAGGGCCTGTTTCCATATATATGTTTTACATAAATATCTTAATTTCATTGAACCATATACGGTTGAATATGTGGCATTATTTTCATCTTGTTTCTATAGTCAAAGGGTAAGGTTAATTGATTTATTTGTGCAGGTCAGTGATGGAAGTCTGACTCCTCTTGCCTTGTTTCTATGTTGTTGTCTCTCTATATATGCATAACAGCATTTTCTGATTTCCATACATGAATATACTAAGGTCATTCATGTGCTGCACCTGTTGATCAGAGCCTGGCTCTACTGTGGAATGTAATTAGGAATGTAATTTAGCCTAACCTTATTCATACCTAATCCAATTTGAAGCATAAATGTTGCATCAAGTGTAAGTTAAAAGTATGCACCAGATTCCACAATTTCAAACAGAAAAATGCTAAAGCTTACTACCGTGGGAGGGGGGACACCCTCCTCCCACACCCTTCCCCCCTCGGTCGCTGCACTCCCTCGCAATTTCTCATTCTCACCTCTCAACCAATGTTGGCAGCCCTGCACTCTGACGCATGCAGTTACATTGTCTTCAATAAGCTAAAGCCAGAACGTGACAACAACATGTAGCTGATAGTCTGCCACTTTCAGTGCTAACAACTAAAGTTACATTTTCTCCCCACCATCTACATCAAATATCTATATCAATAACTCCGATGGTATTCGTTTCATCCATTGAAGCAAACGTTTAGAAATAACTCTAAATGAGTCTGACCTATGGTGACAAATTTTAAACACCTCCTCTGTTGCAAACCAGACATGTGATCAGATAATGTTACCCATCTCTCGGGTCAGGACCCTTCTTCAAACTGATCAGTCTGAGGAAGGATCCCGATCTGAAACTTTGTTAGTCTATTCACTGCACAGATGCTGCCTGACCTGCTGAGTTCCTCTACTATTTTTTGTTTTGCTCATGATTTCAGCATCTGTAGTTTCTTGTGTTTCCAGGCTCCTTTTATATGCATTCAAAATTATTTACATTAGCAAGAAAGGAGTTGGAACCTGAAGATGCTCAAATAAATGGTTTGCTTCACCTTCCTTATGGGGACGTGAGATGTCAGAGTCTTTTTCTGGTCTTAAGAATTAAAAGTTTGGACCCCCTACCCTTCCACTTCTATAAAAATAAGCTGGTTCCAAATCTGTTAAACACCTTCATTGCCATGTACAAGTTTCCAATATTTCCTCCTCATTTCAACCCAGAATGGTACTTGTGACAAAATCTAATTTCTCCTGTGAGATTTCATACAATGCACCCAAAATGTTACACAGCTCCATTAATTCAAATCAGCTTACAAAAATATTAGGGCCAAATGAATGGATATGGCAAGTTGGTTGATGGGTTTTAAATTAGTTGAAATTAGTGAAACTTCAGTTCTATTGAAACCGTGGAAATTTTCAGCTTGCTACCCGTCTATAGAGAATAAGATTGTGGCCTATATAACTTCCGAAAAATTGTACATAACAAGCAATCTCAGCTCCTAATTATTCCTATGTCATCATAAAGCCTAATGTGCTGTTATTTTGTGAAACAATTAGCTTGCATTATTTAATTTTAAAACGCCGATCACTTCTTCTCATTAAAAATTCCCATCTGTCATACTACATTACAAATTCCAATCTGTCCTTATCACATTACCGTATCCTCCCAACCCCCACCATTTCTCCACCCTCCCTCTCTTCCCCCACCAAAACTACCCTGCCCTAATCTGTCATCAGTTCATTAAAAGGCTGCTTTGCAGTTGCACTTAATACCATAATCTTTCATTTAACCAAGTGCTTATACTTTGTTTATATTCCAGGTTCTATATGTCCAGCAAAATCTTTGTGTTTTTATAAACATTATGCAGCTGAAACATTCCAGTTATTTTATTGCAATGGAGTAGTGCCTTGTATATTTGCACTGATTTGCAATGTTTTCAATTTTAAAAGAAACTAGACCAAGTGGGACCCGTTGGGTCCTGTCCCCTCAACGCGCGGTTGTGGGGGGGGTGGGGGGGCGGCCTTCGGCGTCACACACACACTACCCCCCCCCCTTGATATTATATTAATATTATTAATTCGCTCCTTTTACCCCATCCCCCGCCCTATCCACTCACGCATAACCCCCACCTGCACAGGCGTGGCTAGAGGGGGGGGGGGGCGGAGAGGGAGGGGCAGGGGGAGGGGGGTAGAGCGGGAGGCGGTAGAAATTGAGTAGTGGGGGGGCATGTGGCGGCACAGGGGAGGGCTGGTTCCTGAACGCAATACACCACCACTCACCCATAGGTCCCAATATTCACCACACCCTAGAGAGGGAGGGGGGGGGGGCCGAGAGGGAGGGAGGGGGGCAGAGAGGGAGGGGGGGCAGAGAGGGGGGGCAGAGAGGGTGGGCAGAGAGCGAAGGGGGCAGAAAGGGAGGGGAGGCAGAGGGAGGGGGTAGAGGCAATACCTACCCAGGTTGTAGAGCAGCAGCCTCCCCACCAGGCGCCGGGCCCGAGCGAGGCTGCGGGTGGGCGTGTACCCGAGCGAGGCCCCCCTCCCTCCCACCTCTCCTCCCCCCTCTCCCTCCTCTCCCCCTCTCCCCCCTCTCCACCCCCTCCCTCCCACCTCTCCTCCCCCCTCTCCCCCTCTCTCCCCCCTCTCTCCCCCTCCCTCCACCCCCCCTCTCTCCACCCTCTCTCCCCCCATCTCTCCCTCCCCCCTTCCTCTCTCTCTTTCTCTGCCCCAGGGAGGAGGTAGAGAGGGAGAGGGAGGGGGTAGAGGCAGCACCTACCCAGTTTGTAGAACAGTAGACTCCCCACCAGGCGCCGGGCCCGTGCGAGGCCCAGAGCGATCTGAGGACAGTCAAAAGCAGCGGAGGGCCGGCCGATCATGGCTTCCGCAAGGGGAAGCCTGCCCACCCGCGTGACAGACGATTGGGCGGGGAGACGGAGAGGAGGTCGTCCCCCGTGACGGGCAGAGATCGCCAGGTGGGATCGGGATGACCAGCGAGGAAAAGGCGTCACGATTCCCCGAGTCCCTGCGATCGATGGAGGAATCGCAGATCTCCTTAGGCGGCCTCTCCCAGAGGGAGTAATGGCCGCCACGGCCACCTTCCCATCGTGCTGGCCCGCACGGCAATAATGACCGCCATAGAACTTCAAGGAGCCCAGCGGAGTGCGCAGCACGACCTGAGCAGCAGTTTAAAAATGCTGTGACAAATTTAAAGAAGTGAAAGTTAAGAAGCCAAGAAAAACAAGAAGTACAGAAGGCATAACAGGGGTGACGTCACTCGCAGTGCGAGCAGAGGCAGGCAGTCAGATCCATTGTGACGTCATTTTTATTTTCTATCACGTTTATTTTCTAAGTTATTTGAGATTTGTGAACATTTTCCTAAATAACTCGAGAAATAATGCATGAAGTTTCCAGATAAGGCAATTTTGATTTCACGGGATAAATCTCTACCAGAATATGTAAAAATTTACCGTTAGCACTTAATTTCTTCGAGTAGATGTGATCGCACACAAACAAATAAACACACACACACACGCACACGCACACGCACACGCACACGCACACGCACACGCACACACACACACACACGCACACACACACACACACACACACACACACACACACACACACACACACACACACACACACACATCCATATCCAAGATCAGAGTTTTATAGTTATATAAGGATAGTTCATTGGATAATAAAGTATAAGTATACACTTTAAGATGAATCTTATTTGATTGTTTTATATTTCTCTTTTTACAGGCAAGAATTTTCAGCTTTTATAAACAACTTCAACTTCATTGCTTTCAAGAGATAAAGAATAAAAATTAATTTAGTCAGGAACACGGTCACCCTATCCTCAGGACAAGTAAAAGAGGCTTGTTTTATTCAGTATTCTAAATTTACTGACAATTCTATCCTGCAAATGACCTTTTTCTAATTATTAGTAAACAGCAGGTTACTTTTGATATCCGTGAGTTATAACTCTTGTGCTGCAATGCGCTATTTTACTCAGTGGGGATGATGGGAGTTTAAATGCGTTAAAATAGAACAACTCAAGAAGCAATGGGAGCACACCTGCAATAACGCCACTGAGCTCCTTGTTGAGCTGCTAATGATGTACTTAATGAACTGAAATTTTTTAAACAACTTTGTAAATGTTGTCTCTGGTGTTTTTTCTTCTGATTGGCTTACCAAGGATGTGGTAAATATTTAAATATTTTTATGTACATTAAAAATAAATCGTCACAAGGCCTTGCGTTTACTCAGATCCTTAAACGGACAATTATACTTTATACCAATGAAATATTCCATCCGCTGTTAAAATGATTCATGGCAAATTCAATCTTTGCTGTTTGTTTAATGAGGCTTATCACCAGCTCCAATATACTTATTCGCCAACTGTTGGACAGGAATTACATTATTTTTAAAGACAGAGAGGAGCAAATCACCTCCTATATTTCAAGAGTCATCATATCTTATTGGTGCAAGTTTTTACATAACATGCAGGGAATATATAATTCAGAAGTACTTCAGAGATCAGCAATGCCTTCAAAGCCTGAGGCCTCGACTTGCTGACTAGCATTAACATAATGTCAATCGGAAAACCTTGACGAGTGTTATTCATGGAATGAATAAAAAAGGAAGCAACCATGTCTGTATTACAGTAGCTGAACATCTACAAAATAACCTAATCATGAATTTGGTTATTTCTCCACAAGCTAGTGCAGTCATCTGGACATGAAAAAGAATAATATTGAAATAAATGTTCCTTGCTCTAAATTGACATTCCATGTCATTGGCCATTGTTTCACAGCACAATAAAGTGAAATTCCTGCAAACTGCAAAAATGTACGGACCCCAAATATAAGCCAATGATAACACAATAGTTTTTTGCTCTTGCAGTACTGGTAATAATCTATCTTATCTTATCTACATGTTTTTCCACTGATATGTCTCAGTTTCAATTCAAATGTATCATAAGAAAAGTAAAGTGAATTCACTGAAACGGCAAAATTTTACTGAACCTAAATTTAAGCTAACGATAATACAAAGTAAACACACAATAGTTCTTTCCTCTTGTAATGCATGTAATAATTTGTTTATCTTAGCTTATCTGCTCCAGAATCAGAAGGAGAGATTTCATATGAACGTATTAACTTTCATGAGGCTGCTCTCTGACCCAGATCTTGAAACACATCTTTGCCAAGCATAATTATATAATTGAAAATCAAAATGGTAATCAATAAGTTATAAAAATGTTGACCGCAGAATCCAGAGAAATGCTGAGTAATAGTTTACAACTATTGCTGTTGCATAAAATTAGTTTTGTTAGCAGTTTCTGTGCTTACTTCAGAAAATAAATGTGACACATTGCAACTGTTAAATATACCCAATGCCTGGACAGAGAACCAACCATATTTAAAGAAAGGATTCAAGGATGTACTCAAATGCAAAGTGCCCACTGACTTTTGTGGAAAATTGATGTATGACTAGAGAAGCATCTTTGGGAGAGATCTGAAGATCAGGAAACAAGAAGCCCTTAAAGTCCCTATATAAATGGTGGAAGGAGCATACACGCCACACAAATGCCCACCCACCTACCGCATCAGATCCATTCCTGTCCTTTGGCTATAAAAAGGATGTCATTAAGCTCTAATGGGTGCAGAAAAGATTCACAAGGATGTTACTGGGATTAGAGGGCTTGGATTAGAGGGCAGAGGAGGTTGAAGAGTGACCTTATAGAGTTGTATAAAATTATAAAAAATTTCCCAGGGTGGGGAAGTTCAAAACTAGTGGGCATAGATTCAAGGTGAGAGGAGAAAGATTTTAAAGGGACTTGACAAGCAACTTTTATGCAGAGAGAATGGTGGGTGTATGGAATGAGCAACCAGAGGAAGTTGTAGAATTAGGTACATTTACAACATTTAAAATACATATAGATAGGTACATAGATAATAAAGGTTGAGAGAGATATGAAGCTTTACCTTGCACTCAATGTTATTCCCTTATCATGTATCTATGAACTGTAAATGGATCAATTGTAATCATGTCTTTCCGCTGACTGGATAGCACGCACCAAAAGCTTTTCAATGTACCTCGGTGTACATGTGACAATAAACTAAACTGAACTGAAGTGAACAAATCAGACTAGCCCAGGTTGGCATCTTGGTCAATCAGCATGGATGAGTTGGGCTAAAGAGCCTGATTCCATGTTGTATGACTCCATGACACTGAGTCTATAGTTCCCACATTGGGTTCAGATTCCATAATCTTTTCTGCACCCTTTCCTGTTTAATGACATCATTCCTATAGCTGGATGACCAGACCCAAAGATCAGGACAGGAGGCAGCTGATGGGGTAGGTGAGTGGGCAATTTTGGTGGCAGTCTGCTCCTTCCACCATTCATACCAGGACCCTCATGGCTTCATATTCCATGGTTTTCAGTTCCATCCCTCAGCTCCTTCTCTGGTCATGGGCCAGACTTCAACACAAGCTAGCAGGCACTTTGTGTTTGAGCAAATCCTTGAATGTTTTCCCACAGTAGGGCTATTCTGGGCATCAGGAATGCTTAAAAGTGGTAATGCATCAAATATACCTTCTGAAGTAAGCACAGAAATTACTAACAAAACTCATTTTACACAACACCAATAGCTGTAAATAATTGCTCAGCTTTTCTCTGTGGAGCATGATTGGATTCTGCGCTGTCAACATTTTTCTAACCTTTTTCATTTTCCATGATATAATTATGCTTGAAGAAAAAGTGTTCAAAGCAAGTCGCCTTGACCATGGTAGACTGTCTGAGAGGAAGATTACAGTAATAGTTGACTGAGAGTCAATGATTTCATGCATTTTCAGAGTAAACTGGTGTGCCTGTAACATAATTGTTGACAGCATAATCGTAGTCTGATTTCATGGGCCTATGCGGTAGCTCCCTGCAGTGCTGTTTCTTCATGTAATTATATCTGATGTCACAAAAACATACAGCTGACTTCTACCGGTCTGAAGTCAGGCATCAACTCTCAGACACCTCCTCCTACATATCCTTGGACCATGACCCTACAGACGAGCTCGAGGGCACTTGCCTGGAAAGCCTCGAGCTGGATCGACCGTCCGTGTTGAAACCATTGAGACACTTTTAAGAAGTATAATAAAGTTTAGCGGGCATTTTACCTACCGGTCAGTTTTCCTTTGTCCTGAAAACTCCAATGAGCCAATCAAAATGTCCGGTCAGTGAAGGAGATTGCCTACGGCTGCCCTCGACTGCCTGTAACTAAATAGCGACCCCACTCCACTGCACTACGAGTTAAAAAGAACCTTGCCGACCAAATTTTACTCGCGGAAAAGTTTTCAACATGCTGAAAATTTTCCCCGACCTAGCTGAGGCCATGAGTATTCGGGAACTTCCCTCGAGCATGAAGGAGAGTTCCAGCGACCTCATAGGACCTCCTAGGACCATGCTGCGAGTTTGAAGGTCGAAGACACTCCTCTAAACTCGCAGATTAGGTCACCCAAGTGGGACAGCCCCTTAAATCTCAAGCACCATCACTGACTTCATCACTTCCGGCTCCCTGCCCTCTAAAGCCTCCAACCTCATCGTTTCCCAGCCCCGCACAGCCCGATTTTATCTTCTCCCCAAAAATCCACAAACATAACTGTCCTGGCAGACCCATTGTTTCTGTTTGTTCATGTCCCACCAAACTAATTTCCATATACCTCGACTCCATCCTATCCCCCCTGGTCCAATCCCTCCCCACCTATGTCCAAGGCACCTCACATGTTATCGGGTGGTGCTGTAAGTGGCTGCCTCGCTAGCAACGCGTCAGTCATTTCGACTTTTTTTGTATTTTTTTGTATGTCTAAATGCATGTGCTAAAGTTTCTCGGTATGTTTTTATGTGGAGGGGGGGGGGGGTGGTGAGGGGGAATAGGGGGAAATTGTTTCTAGTCACTTACCTCGACGGAGATGCGACTTTTCTCCTAGTTGCATTTTCGCCTCCCTCGCGGCCTAACAACTTGGATTGGTGCGGCCTTTCTCAGAGACAGCCCAGAGCTTCAGCAGCAGGCACGGCACGGACTTCCATCGCGGAGCCAGAAGAAAGACTCTGACCGCTGGCCTGCTGACTTTGACATCATGAGGCCGCGGTCTGCGGAGCTTCTAGCAGCAGGCGTGGCGTGGACTTATCATCCCGGAGCCAGGGATCCCTTGCTGGGGATCACCAGAGAAGAGCTCCGACCGCTGGCCTGCCTGCGGCCTATAACATCGAGAAGCCGCGGTCTCCGGTAAGAAAGTGGCCGATTTGGGCACTCCAAACCACGGAGTGTGTTCCATCCATCCTGACGTCGGAGCTTTGATCATCCCGTCAAAAGGGCTTGTACATCGGGCCGTCCATAGCGGCGACTACAGAGGGTCAAAGACCCAAACATGGGTGAACAAAGGAGGAAGATTGAACTTTATTGCCTTCCATCACAATGATCACTGTGGTGGATGTTTATGTTAAGTTCTATTGTGTATTGTGTTCTTTTAATTGTATTGCTGCATGGTAACTCAAATATCACTGTACCTTAATTGGTGTATGTGACAATAAATAAGTACGTGAACTTGAACTTGAATGCTCTTCATCTCCTTCATGATTTCTGTTTTCCAGGCCCCCACTCCCTCGTCTTCACTATGGATGTCCAGTCACTCTACACCTCCATCCCACACCAGGAGGATCTTCAAGCCTTCCGTTTCTTCCTCGACCACAGAACCAGCCAATTCCCGTCTACCAATACTCTCCTCCGCCTAGCAGAGCTGGTCCTTACCGTCAACAACTTCTCCTTTGACTCCTCCCATTTCCTCCAAATCCAAAGCGTAACTATGGGCATGCACATGGGCCCTAGCTATGCCTGCTTCTTTGTAGGGTACGTCAAACAATCCCTGTTCCAGGCATACCATGCCCTATCCCCGAAATCTATCTCTGCTACATTGATGACTGCATTGGTGCTACCTCCTGCACCCATGCAGAAATCACTGACTTCATCCACTTCACCACTAATTTCCATCCAGCACTCAAATTCACCTGGACCATTTCCAACATCTCCCTACCATTTCTAGATCTCACCATCTCCATTGCAGGCAACAGACTATTGACCGACATCTACTACAAACCTACTGACTCCCATAGCTATCTTGAATACACTTGTTCCCACCCTGCTTCCTGTAAAGACTCTATCCCCTACTCCCAATTCCTCCGTCTACACCGCATCTGCACCCAGGATGAGTGTTCCATTCTAGGGCATCGGAGATGTCCTCATTCTTTAGGGAACGGGAGTTCCCCTCTTCGATTATAGATGAGGCTCTCACCATGTCTCCTCTATATCCCGCAGCTCTGCTCTTACTCCCCCTCCCCCTATTGGTAACAAGGACAGAGTCTCCCTTGTCCTCACCTTCCACCCCATCAGCCGTTGATCCCACCACTGGCCACATCTTTCCATCTCCTCCCCTTTCTGCTTTCCATAGAGACCATTCCCTCCGTAACTCCCTGGTCAATTCATCCCTTCCCAACTGACCTTTCTGTCCTGGGCCTTCTCCATTGCCAGAGTGAGGCCCAGTGCAAATTGGAGGAACAGCACCTCATATTTCGCTTGGGTAGTGTACACCCCAGCGGTATGAACATTGACCTCTAATTTTAGATAGCCCTTGCTTTCTCCCTCCTTCCCCTCCTTCCCAGTTCAACCCACGTCCTACTGTCTCCGCCTACTTCCTTTCTTTCCCCCCACCCCCCCCCCCCCCGTCATCAGTCTGAAGAAAGATCTCGACCTGAAATATCGCCAATTCCTTCTTTCCATCGATGCTGCCTCACCCGCTGAGTTTCTCCAGCATTTTTTGTCTACCGATTTTTCCAGCATCTGCAGTTCTTTCTTAAATGTACAACAGTCATGTTATTTATGTCAGCAAAAAGGTCAACTCACCTGCATTATGTTGGTGGCAAGATGAGCACTTACCTAGCAAGGCAAACTAGTATGTTTTCCCATTAACTCAGTGCTCCATTTCCTTTACAAACCCTGTGGTTATTCGTTTGCATTCACTGTCTGTACCTCCCATTCTTTCTGCTACAGTAGCTCCAGCTGCTCTGTGGGAAGTGCAAAGCTGAAGAATTTAGTGTGAGATTCCTTTAATTAACAAGCTATTCACAGAAACTCCCTTTCACTGGATCCATCAGGGAGGTATTTGGAATCGTACATTTTATATGTAGGGCACAGTAGTGCAGCTGGTAGCGCTGCTGCTTCACAGGCTGTTCGGCCCACCATGTCCATGCTTTACTGTGCCAGAGTCCCAGGTTCGATCCTAACCTTGGGTGCTATCTGCATGGAGTTTGCACATTCTCCTTGTGACCCGGTTTCTGTTGGATGTTCTGGTGCTCTGGTTCCAGTTTCCTCCCGCAGGTTTGTAGGTTACCGTCCTCTGTAAATACAATACAATACAATACAATACAATACAAAGCACTTTATTCGTCCCCGAGGGGCAATTTAAATTGCTCCTAGTGTCCAGGGAGTGGATGCGAATGTGGGATAACATAGAATTAGGATGAATGGGTGTAGCAAGGAACTGCAGATGCTAGTTTACACCAAAGATAGACACAAATGCTGGAGTAACTCAGCGGATCAGGCAAGGGTCTCAACCTGAAACGTCACCTATTCCTTTTCTCTGGAGAAAAGGAATAGGTGACGTTTCAGGTTGAGACCCTTCTTCAGATGAATGGGCGATGAATGGGTGGTCGATGGTCAGCGTGGACATGGTGGGCCAAAGGACCTGTTCCTACGCTGTATCTTTCAATCAATCAAAGTGGAAATTCCAGCCATGTGTTAACTCTGGGTCTCCATTCTCATTGGCCGTGGCCCTCACTTTAATTTGGGGGTAGGGATCAAGTAGGCAGGGCTAAAGTATCAACTTGAGCCTTTCTCCTTCAGACCCAGGTTTTGCCTGCCACCAATCATAATAACTGCCCAATAATACTGGCAACAAATGGAGGGCTGGCAGCATGGGCAGCAGCCAACAATCAATTGAAGAATCATTTGTGAAAAGAGTTTGGTGTGAGGCTCACAATTGTTTGGGGTGTAACTGAAACAGGAAAAGCCTAGACTTGCCCTGTGGCATCCAGTGGGGCACTCCATCAATTCCGTCCTTAAGGGCCTGTCCCACAGGCAGGCGATTCCATCCATGCGGCAAGCGCGACCTCCCCGGAAGCGGGGGCCGCGCGGTTGCCGCGCGGGGGCCGAGTGATCACCGTACGGCCTGTCCCAAGGGCATGCGCTTCCATGCGGCGAGCGCGACCTTACCGGAAGCGGGTGCCGCGCGGAGGCCGAGTGATCACCGTACGACCTGTCCCACGGGCATGTGCTTCCATGCAGCGAGCGCGACCTTACCGGAAGCGGGGGGTGGAGCGGACGTCCAGTTCGAGCAAAGTCCGTTGGAAGCTCGAGCGGTTTTTATGTAGGTGATGTTTCGGGTTTTATGTAGGTGAACACGGGTAGGTGATGCTTCGGGTCGAGACCCTTCCTCAGACCATAGAAGACTGCAGAAGACTTCAGTCCGAAGAAGGTGTCTCGACCCGAAATGTCACCTATTCCTTTTCTCCAGAGATGCTGTCTAACCCGCTGAGTTACTACATCTTTTTGTGTCTATCTAAGATTAATTCCAAAATAGCTGAGCAACTACTGAGTTCAAAGGCAAGAGGAAGAGGCTGGGCAGGCTGGGACTTATACAAGAGAGTGGTACTATCTTTCATCATCACATCAATGAAGTTAACAAATTCAATGTACCAAATTAAGGAGTTTGGAAACCTATCAGGGTGCTTTCCAAAGCAAGTATGTGTCATCTTAGCCAGGGAAAATAGTGTATAAAATCAGCTGAAACTCATGGAAATAAAATTACATTTGTGTAAGCTGGAGGAAACGTTGATATTCCTTTTGGGGAAATTTACAACATGAGAGTCCTGAATGCATTATCATTATAAATTAGAACGATCTGGACCAGTAAGCTTGAAGGTTTAAATGTGCAGTAGGTAATTATATATGGAGCCGAAATGAAACAATTATAAACTGAAACATTTCGGCAACGCTATTGTGTACGTACGGATGAAAGAGGCATTTAATTCCATTTTCTACTTCTCCCTTCTTCATGATATAATTTTTTTCAGCAAGTGAAACCTATTTACTGTTTAAAAACTGAAAGTAATGTTTTTACACACTTCATTCTTATGTGAGTCATAAGTATGAATGAAGATTCAAAGCACCTTACTGATCAAGCAACACAACAAATATCATTTGTAAAATTTGGATTGATTTGGTATTCACACTTTACCACCAACATCATTTGACCAAATAAGGGGACAACATTTAAAATATTGTCTAATAAATATACTCTTGTGATTAAGATGTATTTTAAACTGCAAATGGTTTACCAAAGGTATCAAGGAATTATTCGAGCAGAATTTTATACTTGGATCCCAAAGCACATATTTAATTAAATACATTAACTACTTATCTTTAACCATGAATATTTGATGATGTTTTCACAATAACATATATCTGCTTCTCACTTCTTCAGTGTAAATGGGCATCTGCAGTTCCTTCCTTCACAATAATTCCAGAGTTGACGGAGACGGTGCACGCGGCGGCAGGCTGTTGCCGCTCGGAATTTTTGAACAGTGTCGGTTTTTCGGAGCCCCGCGCGGTGTCGGGACCAACTACATACGGCTCCGGCGATCTACATGGGACGAACCCCGCGACCTCCGCGCGGCCCCCGCTTCCTGTTAGGTCCCGCTTGCCGCATGGAATCGCCTGCCCGTGGGACAGGCCCTTTACCAGTATGGAAATAAATAAAATGAAAACTTTCTCCAAATTCATATTCCCTAGGATTTTAACACTAAGATTTGGTTTGTATGAAACTTATGCAATTAATAATTTAGTCCTTCAATAAAAGGTATGCATTTTAAAAACCAATGCATTCTATACCTTGTTTTAAAGAGGTGCAAGCTATTGTTCATGTTTATGCAAGCTGCAATAAGAAACGCTTTTGCTTCAAGCATCCACACCTCCCTATAGATAACAACAGTCTGAATAAGGTTTTTCATTTATTCAAAATGTCCATACATTTGAGAATTTGTAGGTTCAAGTTTGTGAAGGAAACATTGATATGAGGCAGAGTAGATATTTTGCTACTGCATTCTTGCTTCCTGGTCTTTGTTAATAACCATTCATATAGTTAGTAAATCAAGGCTTAAAGACTGAAGGGCCTGTACCACGGGCATGGGACTCCATGCGGCAAGAGCGACCTAACCGCAAGCGGGGGCCGTGCGGGGGCCGCGCGGAGATCGCGGGGCCGGTTCCACTTCGATCGCGGGAGCCGCATGGAGTTGTGCGGAGCTGGTCCCGACATCGCGCGGGGCTCTGAAAAACTAACACTGTTCAAAAATTCCATGCGGCAACGGGCTGCCGCCCCGCAGCCGCATCGAGGCCGTGCGCACCGCCTCGACGCTGGACGCAGCCGCATCGAGGCCGTGCGCACCGCCTTGCCGCCGTACGCACCGTCTTGATGGCACTCGACCTCCGCACGGCCTCCGCTTCCGATTTGGTAGCGCTTGCCGCATGCAGCCGCATGCTGGTGGGACCGGCCCTGTACGGGGATTACTCGACCTCCGCGCGGCCCTGCTTGTGGTCAGGTCGCGCTTGCCGCATGGAGTCGCATGCCCGTGGGACAGGCCCTTAACACACTATCTGTGGAGAAGCCCAAAGGCTCTGTCTCACGGTGTTGCGGTCATCGGCGGTGAAGCGCGGTGAAGCGCGGCGTCGCTGGTAGAGGGGACCGCACGGCAACGGCGAGAGCGTCGAGCCTATGCCGCGGGAGCGTCGCACGGATGCTGCGCGGGGGCTGAGTGATTTAAGTACAGCTGGTCCCACGAGCTTGCGGTAAGTAACAAGAAAGGGCGGGCCGACTGCGATGACGTCATTTCGGATCTGCGGGGCTGTGGCGGCGGCAGTGCTGATCGCGGCGCTGTGGTGGCGGCCGTGCCGCACACGTGCCTCACTGGCAGAGGCTGTGGCGGTGAAGGTTCTACTCACAGCGCTCGTGCCACACTGGCGGCGGCTGTGGCGGCGGCCGTGCCGCACTCGTGCATCACTGGCGGCGGCTGTGCGGTAGGAACATATTTTTGAACAGTGTTGGGGTTTTTTTTTGCACCGTGCGGTGTTGGAAACAACGCCGCACGGCCCCGGAATTGTGCGTTTGACCGAGCCCGCGGTCTCTGGCGGCCCAGGAGCGGTAGATAGTTCCTGTTTCGCCACCAATGACCGCAGACTCGTGCGACAGGCCTTTAAGATAGAGTGTAGGCTGTGATCAGGTAAATCTTTTCAAGATTATTTGTATGCCCTTTGTGTGCGCAGTACAGGACACAGTTCACCCCTCCCCAAACATGTAATCCTCTCTGAGCAAAGGGGGAAGAAAGATGGCTTGCTAAATCCATAATTCCATGTAAATTAGGCAATCTCCTTATGGGCTAAACATTTGTCAGGTTTGACTGGTGAATGGAAATGTGCTGTTCATGCCCACTGCATGTTCTCCAAGTCCATCTCTGGAAACTTCCTTGCAGCTTCCATTGTTTCAAGTTTCAGAACTTCATTATGGGGGGTCTACATTAGTAGTAGACACAAAATGTTGGAGTAACTCAGCGGGTTAGGCAGCATCTCTGGAGAGAAGGAATGGGTGACGTTTTGGATCAAGGCCCTTCTTCATACATTAGTGGTAGTCTACCTTGAAGAGCTGAGGGTTTCAAGACAAGACAAGACAAGAGACAAGAGACATTTATTGTCACATGCACCAATTGGTACAGTGACATTTGGGGTCACCATACAGCCATACGAATAAAATAAAGAACACAGAACACGATAGTCTTTACATAAACATCCCCACACAGAGGTATCAAAGTTTCCCACTGTGAGGGAAGGCACCAAAGTTCAGTCCTCCTTCTCTGTTGTGACTTGACTTTTGATCCATTATTTTCCCTGCAGTGCTGTTGACTATCTTCAATATATAATGTTCAATATATCATGTTTTACTGGCAAAACCTCCTCATGATTTTCCTCACAATGGGACCATGTATGGATTATGGATCATGGAAAGAATGGATCCGCGGGTCATGTATTCACTGGAGTTTAGATGGATGAGAAGGGATCTTATAGAAATAAATACATTTCTTAAGGAATTGGACGGGCTGAATGCAGGAAAAATGTTCCCGATGTTGGGGGAGTCCAGAACCAGCGGTCACAGTTTAAGAATAAGGAGTAGGCTATTTAAGAGTCAAGACAAGAGTGTTTTATTGTCATAAATCCCAAATAGGACAATGAAATTCTTGCTTGCTGCAGCACAACAGAATATGTAAACATAGTACATAACGGAGAGAAAAAGTTCAGTGTGTGTATACACATGCACACATACTCAATAAATAAACAAATATAGTGCAATAATAATAATAATCTGTTGTAGTTCAGAGCTTATTTGTTGTTGTGTTTAATAGCCTAATGGCTGTAGGGAAGAAGCTGTTCCTGAACCTGGACGTTACAGTTTTCAGGCTCCTGTACCTTCTTCCAATGGTGAAATGAGTGTGTGGCCAGGACGGTGTGGGTCTTTGATGATGTTGACTGTCTTTTGAGGCAGTGACTTCGATAGATCCCTTCGATGGTGGGGAGGTAAGAGCCAGTGATGGACTGGGCAGTGGTCACAACTTTTTACAGTCTTTTCCGCTCCTGGACGTTCAAGTTGCCGAACCAGGCCATGATGCAACCAGTCAGTATGCTCTCTACTGTGCACCTGTAGAGAAGTTCAAGAGAATCCTCTTTGACATACCGCATCTCCGTAATCTTCTCAGGAAGTAGAGGCGCTGATGTGCCTTCTTTATAATTGCATCAGTGTGCTGGGTCCAGGAAGATCTTCGGAAATATGCACGCCCAGGAATCTGAAGTTTTTGACCTTCTCCACCATCGTCCCACTTATATAAACAGGATTGTGGGTCCTCATCCTTCCCCTTCCAAAATCCACAATCAGTTCCTTGGTTTGACTGATGTTGAGAGCCAGGTTGTTGTGCTGGCACCATTTGGTCAATCGGTCGATCTCATTTCTATACTCTGATTCATTCGTCCAACATCAGTGGTGTCGTCGGCGAACTTGATGATGGAGTTCGCACTATGTACGGCTACACAGTCATGGGTATAGACTGAAAACTTTTCACCCAGAGTTGTGAATCTGTTGAATTCTCTGTTCAACATTAATTCCTAATGTTGGAATCTTGAGAGCAGAGCAGCAATCAGGTGTAAATGTAGTAGGCAACAGAGTTCTCTAGGTCCAGTAATGACAAGAGTTGTACAATGGTGAGTTTGAAAGATATGAGAGTACTCATATGCCCAGTGTGTGGAATGTGTAAACATTCCTGATGGTGAACTGTATCTTCAAGTTTCTGGAGGAGGACACGGACAGAGAAATATCATCATACGAGGCCATGGTGAGTTTACCAGCACCCAGGAACTACATGCTATTTGACATTGGGCACTTGAGAGATACTAAATGGTCAATAACACGGGGATTGGGCTTAAAAATGTGAAACATAATTGCTAGACGCAAGATGGGAAGAAGCCATAGAAATGGCTTGCTTTTTTGTCATGTGGACACTACAAGTGGGTTCAGAGGGGAAACCAATCAGTCATATGGTTGCAATAAACAGTAGACAGCAAATTGCAATGAAGACTCTGTAATTTATTTGAACAGGAAGAGATAGTCAAGGCAACAGTAATGCCTCAACAAGAATCTACAAAGTAAACAGCAAAGACCTGTGTGTGTGTGTGTGTG
Source organism: Malacoraja senta (assembly GCA_038087875.1). Taxonomy (NCBI): domain Eukaryota; kingdom Metazoa; phylum Chordata; class Chondrichthyes; order Rajiformes; family Rajidae; genus Malacoraja; species Malacoraja senta. Next base: position 95,386 of record JAXLNO010004698.1, read on the forward strand.
TGTGTGTGTGTGTGTGTGTGTGTGTGTGTGTGTGTGTGTGTGTGTGTGTGTGTGTGTGTGTGTGTGTGTGTGTGTGTGTGTGTGTGTGTGTGTGTGTGTGTGTGTGTGTGTGTGTGTGTGTGTGTGTGTGTGTGTGGTGCTATCATGAGTGATAAGATTCTACAAATGAAGTAAACAGAAAAGAGCTGTAAGTGTAGGAAGGAACTGCAGATGCTGGTTTAAACCAAAGATAGACACAAAAAGCTGGAGTAACTCATCAGGAAAGGCAGCATCTCTGGAACGAAGGAATGGGTGACGTTTTGGGTCGAGACCCTTCTTCAGACTGGTATGGATAAGGAAAACAAGAGATATAGACAATAATGTAGAGAGATAAAGAACAATGAATGAAAGATTTGCAAAAAAGTAACGATGATGAAGCAAACAGGCCATTGTTAGCTGTTTGTTGGTGAAAACGAGAAGCCAGTGCGACTTGGGTGGGGAGGGAAAGAGAGAGAGGGAATGCTGGGGCTACCTGAATTTAGAGAAATCAATATTCATACCACTGGGCTGTGAGCTGCCCAAGCGAAATATGAGATGCTGTTCCTTCAATTTGTGTTTAGCCTCACACTGACATTGGAGGAGACCTAGGACAGAACATAGAAACATAGAAAAATAGGTGCAGGAGTAGGCCATTCGGCCCTGCGAGCCAGCACCTCCATTCATTATGATCATGGCTGATCATCTAAAATCAGTAACCCGTTCCTGCTTTTTCCCCATATCCCTTGATTCCTTTGGCCCTTAGAGCTAAATCTAACTGTGTGGGAATGTGAGGTGTGTTTAGCAAAAGGTCAAGCGAAATATGAAATGCTGTTTGTGTTGTACTATCGTGCGTAGTAAGAGTCAACAGACAAAAGTAAACAACAAAGAAATGTGTGTGTGGTACCATTGTAAGGCGATATCAATAAAGTCTGATGCTTCTGACGGAGAAGATGACTGTGCAACTTCTGGAGAAGAGGTCAGTGTCTACAAGACTCTTGCACAGTAGGCGTTCGTAGCCTCTTCTGTTGACTGAGAGCTTACTTCCTTCAGTCAAGGATGTCCTGTAGATAACTCTTCATCTGATGTATGCCTGTGCTGAGAAACCTACAGACACTACATTGGCCCCCACTGCAAACATTTTTTTACAGCACACTTAACACACAAAACAGGTACCTTTCAATCGCTGGACGTCTTTCATTCAGTTCAAGATGTGTCATCTTTAGTCTACATCACTGTCCTAGTTTCTCATTGGAGCGCCACCTCTATATCTGTAAATGAAACCAATGTCTTGTGTTAGTCCCATCATTTACTTCATGTCGACTGCTTCAATTCCCTTTACTATGGAAATATGCCTCTATGGAATTCCTGCACAATAATATCATGCCAATTTAAGTTGCATATTGCTTTCACAGAGAATTACACCGCGGTGATATTTAGTTACCCCACCCTTGAACATTTAGGCACTAATGAACTCAAACACATGTTTCAGTAAATAGGGCCCACTCTGGGGTGAGGCCAAGTTTGAAACTTGATCTTGGTATGGTGAAAGTGATTAACAGTCGCTTTTGAGTTTTTGTCATGAAAAGAATTCACAGATTTGTGTTTTTCATTTCTTACATTAACTATTCTCTGCTGTTCATTTCCCAGCAATATGCCTGCATGAAACTGCAGGACCCCTGGTTAAGTAAAACCACAGGTAGACACAAAATGCTGGAGGTAAATCAGCGGGTCAGGCAGCATCTCTGGAGAGAACTTCAGATAGCCCTTGCTTTCCCTCTCTATCCCCTCCCCCTTCCCAGTTCTCCACTATTCTTAAGGGCCTGTCCCACGGGCATGCGACTCCATGCGGCAAGCGCGACCTAACCGGAAGCGGGGGTCGTGCGGGGGTCGCGCGGAGGTCATCAGGGCCGGTCCCACTTCGATCGCCGGAGCCATATGGAGTTGTGCGAAGCTGGTCCCGACATCGCGCGGGGCTCCGAAAAACTGACTGTGTTCAAAAATTCTGCACGGCAACGGCCTGCGGCCCGCAGCCGCATCGAGGCAGTGCGTGCCACATCGACGGCCGTGCGCACCGCCTTGACGCCGTACGCAGCCGCATCGAGGCCGTGCGCACCATCTTTGACGTCACTCGACCTCCGCGCGGCCCCGCTTCTGGTTTGGTAGTGCTTGCCGCATGCAGCTACATGCTGGTGGGACCGGCCCTGTACGGGGGATCACTCGACCTCAGCACGGCCCCCGCGCGGCCCCCGCTTCCGATTAGGTCGCGCTTGCCGCATGGAGTCACATGCCCGTGGGACAGGCCCTTTACTGTCTCCAACTACATTCTATCTCTGCCCCGCCTCCTCCCCTGACATCAGTCTGAAGAAGGATCTCGACCCGAAACGTCACCCATTCCTTCTCTCCAGAGATGCTGCTGACGTGCTGAGTTACTCCAGCATTTGGTTTACCTTTGATTTAAGCTAGCATCTACAGTTCTTTCCTAGACATAAGTAAAACCACAAATCAGTTGAGTAACTTTTACACTAGTTTCAAACCAATCAGAAGCAGTTTCTGGGTTAATTCATAGCACCACCTCCATTGCACTAAAACATTGCAGGCAATCAACATGCTTAATAATTTCTGACTAATGCAAAGACGTAGAATATCCTCACGGGTATTTGCAAGCCCCTAAAATGAAATGAATAAAGAATAATTAAAGCAGATAATGTTGGAGAAACTTAGATCAGATAATATCTGTAGAGAGGAAAATAACTACGAATTTAGGCTGAAGACCTAGCAATAGAAGAAGCAGAGGATAGCAAGTAAAAGATAATGTAGCAGGTACAATTGTACAATGCGCGAGGAAGTGTCCCAACCCGAACATCGCCTATCCATGTCCTTCTGAAATGCTGCCTGACCCACTAATTTACTCCATCACTTTGTATTCTAAGCAAGATTCTAGCATCTGCAGTTCCCTTGTGTCTCAATTCTATGAAGTCTTAGCTTTACCAATTGAGCTCCACCTTAAAAGCAGGGGGGGGCTTTTTTTTCACATTTATATTTCATTTATACAATTCAAACTTATCACTTAACAATTTGTAACTATTTCATATTTAATGTTGAAACAAAGAAGTACAGATGCCGGTTTATATAAAAGGACACAGGGTGCTGAAGTAAGTCAATGGGTCAAGCAGCATCTCTGAAGAACATGGATGAGTGACATTTTGGTTCGGGACCCTTCTTCAGAGTCTGTTCCCCAGAGATACTGCCTGATTCACTGAGTTACTCTAGCTCTTTGTGTCCTTTCATATTTAATGTTATTGCCTATTGAACATTGCCTATAGGGTCTTTTTCCTTTCCTCATTTACCCTGTTATTTCTAAATGTTATCTTTAGTTCAGACCAAATGAAGTCATGCAAATATTACAATTAAAAATCACCAGTTCAAAGAAAAACACTATTTCAACAAACAATAAATTGTGGTTTGCTACACTCTTTGAAATCTTGTGATGCTGTAGCTGAAATTGCATTACAATTTAATGACATTCTAGTTCAATATTCCTTGTCAGTAATCCTCCTGGAAAAGCAGAGGTTTGTGTGTTTAGTGCTGACTAATCTATATAGCATGCTGGTTACTAGAAATTGTTTTTGTTTTTTAAAGGTCTACATTCTTTTAAAAATAATTTTTTTACAACTGCTCTTCTTCTAACATCACAACTTTATCTTCTGACTAACATAAAATGACACGTTAGCACTTGCTGCTGCTGCATACAAATTGCTTCTTAATTCATTACAAATATATACTGGTTAATTTAATAACATGAAGAATACATCATGTGTCTACTTGTATTCTTCCTAAGAAAGTGAACTCCCTTCACTATTTAATCCTGTATGTTATTTTAACCTGGTTTATTTATCTGTGAATGATCATTGTCCTAGTGTGATTATGACTCCAAAGAGTATAGATCTCAGCCCTCGGCATCCTTAATTCACCAGGTATTGAGAGGGAATAAGCAAGATTAGTGCCCATGCAATTGAATCATATATTTCTGGCAAAACTATATAGAATCCTGAAGGATTCGGTGAGATTCAATTTCTGATAGCAAGAATCCAAGAACAAATAATAGGACAGATATGTCCTTTAAGATAGGGTGGTCAAGAATGCTTTCGGCACATTGGCCTTCATCTCTCAGTTTATTCAGTACAGAAGTTTGGAGATCATGTTACAGTTCTATACGACATTGGTGAGGCCACATTTAGAGTCTTGTGTTCAGTTTCGGTCACCCTGATGTAGGAAATTAGTTGTTAAGCTGGAAGAGTGCAGAGAAGATTTACGAGGTGGTTGCCAGGACTTGAGGGCCTGAGTTATAGGTAGAGGTTGAGCAGACTATGACATTATTCCTTGGAATGCAGGAGGATGAGGGGTGATGTTATAGACCATGAGAGGATTAGATTGGGTAGAAAACTCTGTGCATTTACCTGAGTGGGGGAATCAAGAACTAGAGGACACAGGTTTAAGGTGAGGGGGTGAAAGACTTAATAGGAAACTGAAGGGAAATTGTTTTTTACACAAAGGATGGTAGGTATATGGAACAAGCTTCTAGAGGAGGTAGCTGAGGCAGGTACTATCACAACGTTTAAAAAACATTTGGACAGGTACATGGATAGGATAGGTATGGAGGGATATGGGCCAAAGGCAAGCAGGTGGGACTAGTGTAGATGGGGCATGTTGGTTGGCATAGGCAAGTTGGGCCGATGGGCTTATTTCCACGTTGTATAACAGTATGATTCTAAAATGAAGACAATACAAATGACCCTTTCATTCCTAATGTAGCTATAATAATCAAAAGAGTGGGTTTTGGGCATTGGTCTCTGGAGCTCAAAGTCAAATAAGACTATAATTACAATGAAATACTGATTCTATCAATAACACAATTGAAAAAAATGATACTACTTAGGTAAAGATATATAGATGTAATCCACTGCAGGTAAAGTACCTGCGTTTGAGTCTGCAGCAAGATGCTTAGGTATGTGGTAGTATTTAAATAAAAACACAATGCAACATATGATAATTCTAAGCCATCACCAGTGCATATTTTAATATCTAAAAGATAAAGACCAAGACCTCAAGTTTTATTGATGGAGTACGATATGTGAGTTTGCATATCTGAATGACTGCTGTGTACTGATGGCTTATCTGTTATGATCATCCGTGATGTTTGATGGAAGATGTTGCTTGTTCTTCAATTCTCTGGTAGGATGTAGATAACTGTATATTACAGGCAGTTAAACATTCAAAGAGAATCTGGCCTGATTTTATAATTCACCAGTCACAAACCTTGTGCACCAAAGCATTAAGTATATGCACAAATGTGATATGATCAAATGTGCTGCCCCATGCAGATTTTAATTTGTATTTTTCCATCGATTGGGTTTACTATTGTAACTCAATATTGTAGTACTTTACCTTACTACTTTCCATTGTTAAACTATGCCTAAATCACAGAGGCTAGATGAAAAACAACTCTTCAATAAATATGACACTATTGCCTGTAAGTAAAAAGGCCTTTTTATTTATTTATACACAGGATGCAAACATCATCATGAAGAACAGTGTTAATTGCTCTTTCTAATTGGTGGGGGTGGTGGTAACCCCCTATTGTGCTTCACACATGACCAAATTACCTTTTCTTTTTGTCAATACCTGGTACAATGAGTGGTACATACGCAGTTAAAGGTGCACCCATCTTTGTACCTGCCCTTTAAATCCCTGCAGATACATGCACAGTTCATTTGTTTCCAAAAATAAACGTTAGTCAGAATAAAAAATATGTACAAAATAAAATAACTGTGCAAAGCTCTTCACACATTCTCAGTGTCTCTACATTCAATAGTATCATACTTAAACCAATCTTTAAACTAAACACCCTTGCCAGTACCTGTCAAACAGAGGCAGTGGTCAGACCAAAATGTCAGAGAGGACCACCCAAGAGATACAAGGACTATGAGATGTATTGACATATGAAAATGATGCGTTATCGATGTAATGGATGCAATATCCTAAATGGTATTGGAATGTTCAGTGTCCAATGTGATGATGCAGATATCCTTTTTGTTTGATAAGGGAGGGATGTCATGGTAACTGACGTTGTATTTAAATGTATCACGTGTTACTATGACTCAGAAAGGTCAGAGGACACATGTTGCCAGGATGTAAAGGAATGGCGGATGAATAAAACAAAGTATTCAGTGTCCTTGAAGTATGCTTATTACATTTGGATCCGGGCGAGGATCTGACACTCATGTGGCACCCTGAGATGATATCCTTTCCCTTGTTTGAGGGGTGTCCCAATGTCCAGCAGCGGAAGGGCCCAAGACTTTGGCCCTTCCTCAGAGAGCCTTCGCGTTGGCAACACCAAGCTTCAGTGAGCCCTTTAGCACATCCTCCTGATTAGGCTATACAAAAGTACGAGGGGCATTGGTGGAATAGATTGCAAAATACTTTTTCCCTTAGCAGAGGTGTCTATAACAAGGGGGCATGGGTTTAAGGTAAGAAATTTAGAGGAGATTTGAAGAGGAATTCTTTCATCCAGTGGGTGGTTGAAATCCTAAACTGCCAGAAGAAGTGGCGCATGTAAATACTCTCACGATATGTAAGGAGTATTGAAATGACCAGTTGAAACACCAAGGCATGGAAGGCTATGTGCCAAGTGCTGGAATGAGATTCGTATAGGTGTAAACTTGATGGCTGAATAACCTTCTTCCATCCTGTATGAATCTATGGTGTAATGATATACTGGCACAACTCACCACATGGAAGTTTGGCACTGATATTTACCCCTCACAGTCATTCACCTCAAACCATATCTTCATCAAACACTACTCCTCAGAATGTGTAAGAAGGAACTGCAGTTGCTGGTTTAAAACTAAAGATAGACAACTTCAAGTTCACCCTTGCATCCCCACTCTCTCCGTCCCACGCCCACCCAAGTCGTTGTTCTAGTTTCAACATCGTCTTGTTGTCTTATTGTCTGTAACTATTTTCACCTAGCCCAGAGCTAACAATGGTCTGTATTCATTATCATCATTACATTTTTGCATATCTTTCATTCATTATGTCTCTCTATCACCATCTATATTCTCGTTTCCCTTTCCCCTGACTCTCAATCTGAAGAAGGGTCTCAACCCGAAATATCATCTACTCCTTTTCTCCAGAAGATGCTGTCTGGTGGGACAAACCCGCTGAGTTACTCCAGCTTTTTGTGACTACTCCTCAGAATTTCAACTTGTATTTCTTTATCTGAGCAAACGTTCTTCCTCATTCTGCTCCATCTTACTTCAGGTATCAATCTTTAGATCACACACACTCTGCCCCATTATTTTGATCAGGTGGTAACTCACTCTCCGAGAGAGATTCACCCTCTTCCTTGTTCTTAATGAAGCTCTTTTCAAATCTATTAACCAAGCTTCATCCTTTCTTCTTAGGCAAAAAAAAAGCATCCTTGTGACTTAACCTTCACTTGTGCCTCCTTAATCCTTTTTGTCAGCTGCCTGCCCATCCTTCCAGTCCGCATAATTACATTAAAGATTCAAAAGGTGCTAAAAATTACATAAAACGTGTCATGTAGATGTTGCTTGTTCCGCAGAGTGGCATGTCACCTTTAACTGGTGTCAGCACCATTCTTTATTCCAGAAGTACCTACTATATGCTGTCAAGCGGATGTCTTTCTTCAGATTACACTAAAGATCTTCAGTTGTTTTTTTTCCTGGCCACAGTATCGTAAACTCAGCATCGAGGTCAATGGTTCTGCATGAACAATGGAGATGTTGATTTCATTTAGATATGGAGTCAGCATTCAGCAATTCACTGTGGTCAACAAGCGGCATGGGTATCAAATTTTTACTTTTAAATTTCCCTTGGCACTAGGCATTAGTGACTTCCCTTGAAATTTTGTTCCACAATACCAGATAATTAGAAGCTCAACTCTGAAGGATTATTAAAATATATTTTTTCATTTGTTACCGTAGGGGACACCAGTGGACATTGGTTTAATGTTTAAGTTGAAGGGGAAAAGATTTAATAGGAACTTGAGGTGTAAATGTTTCACGCAAAGGGTGGTGGGTGCGTGGAACGAGATGCCAGAGAAGGTAGTTGAGGCCAGGGACTATTGCGATGTTTAAAAAACAATATAACAGGTACATGGATAACAGGTTTGGAAGAATCTGGCCAAACAATATGCAGGTGGGACTAATGTAGAAGGGACATGTTGGTCGGTGTGGGCAAGTTAGGCCAAAGTGTCGGCTTCCATGCTGTATGACTATGACCCCTCCTATAGAAATTGATTTTAAATGGTGTACATCAGAGTTCTGGGGCCTTTTGTAGAGGAGAGGGGTCTAGGAATGCAGGTACATAGTTCCTTCAAAGTGGCATCACAGGTAGATAGGGTGCTTTCGGCAGATTGGCTTCATCTGTGAAAGTATTGAGTATAACAGTTGGGATGTTATGTACAAGACGTTGGTGAGGAGTACTGTATTCAGTTTTTGGGTATCCTGTTATAGGAAAGATGTTGTTAAGCTGGAAGAATACAGAGAAGATTCATGAGGATATACCAGGACTTGAGGGGCTGAGCTATAGGGAGATCTTGCACAGGTTAGGACTTTATTCCTTTGAGCACAGGAGGAAGAGAGGTGATCTTTTCAGGTGTATAAGATGATAAGGGAATTGATAGGTGGATACACAAAATGTTTTACCTGGAGTAGGGAATCAAGAACCGGAGGTCATAGGTTCACTGTAGTTTGCCTATCATCACATCAGGACTACAGCTGATACCATCTCCTTGGCCCTATTGGAACACCTGGATAAGAGAGACACCTACTTCAAACATCTATCCCTAGATCACAGCTCTGTTTTCAATACCATTACAGGGCTCTCACTTAACATTTTTTCCCTGTTGCTAGCCGGGCAACTTAGGCAGCTTTATAGGTTGCCAAATGACAGTTTAGGTGGTCAATTTAAGACGGCTTGCATGACGGGTGCGATAATGTTATCGAACGAAGTGCGTAGTTACCAGTCGGAATTATGCTCAATGAAGCATTCACATATTATTTCTGCTTCAAATAAAGTCACAAACTAAACATATTCACCAATCAAGACATGATATATACCACAATGACATGCAGCAAAGTTACAATACAGTATCTCAACTCTTTTTACACATTGCAATTAATGCAATTTCTTATTATTTCATTCCACTTCCCAACAAAAATGTAGTTGGATTATTCAGCGTATGATCAACCTGTGTCAATAAATCCTGGAGCATGGTAACATATATGCTTAACCATGCACACTACAGATTGATGCAAGCATATTTTCTGTGAAGGACCAAAAATTATCATGACATGGCCATAGCATGGGTCGTTATTGCTATTGGTACAGAAACACTCTCGCTTCCCACATAATTTATCCATAACAAAATATACAGGTTGCAAGTAAATTTCTAAAGGCATTTTATGATAATAGCTGTTAAAACCGACTATACCCATCTGACAGGTTAAACATTACACTAACTGACAAGAGATGGCCAAAGGACATAACTGCAGCAAATGTTCTTTTGGTAATATGTTTAAAGGTGTCAAAACGCCACATTACCGGACATTCAGAATAAATGTATGTGTTGGAATGGAATGCCTTTTATTGTCATTCAAACAACTAGGTTTGAACGAAATTTCATTTTCTACAGTTTTTACATTACAAAAAAACCCAAGACCCACATTTAACAAAGTTTACATAAACATCCATTACAGTGAATCTCCAACACCTCCTCACTGTGAAGGAAGGTAAAGTCTTATCTCTTCCCTTTGTTCTTCTCCCGCGGTCCAGCAGTCCAACTTCAGCGTCGATGAGAACTGGGGCTCCGATGTTAAGCCTCCGGCGGGCGATGGTAAGTCCTGTGGCCATTTAAGCCGCGCCGGGTGATGTTAGGCTTCGGCTCCGTGTCCTTTAAACCCCGCGATTCCAGCAGGAGAAGTTGCCGTTGCGGAGCTCGGAAAAGCGGTCTCCCACCCGGGACCTGCGAGCTCCCGATGTTACTGTCCACCGGGCTTGCGGCCGGAGCCTCCGAAGCTCCAAAGTCAGGTCGCAGCCGTGCGCCACCACAGTTCTTCCCGCTCCGAAGACGGCCAGCTCCGCGATGTCAGGTCTGCAGGCTCCGCAACTGGAGCCTTCAGGTTAGTCCCCGGCCGGAGGTCGCCACCGGCTCCTCGATGTTAGGCCCAACGACATCGGAGACCCGACAGGGAAAAAGTCAGGTCCCCGCACAAGGAAGAAATTAAACAGTTTCCCCCACAGCCCACCCCCCACATATACACAGCTAAAACAAAAATAAAAACTAGCTCAAGACATACATTTAACAAGACAAAAATAATAAAATACAGACGACTGTAGACGAGCCGCTGCCGTTAGGTACCGCCACTCGTTGTGAACAGCAATGAAGATACCCAGTTTGTATGCACCAGATTTTTTTTAAATTATTGATAAACGCTGTTTCCATCATTCCCACTTCAGAATTAACATTAAAATTTCAACTGAAATATCTCCTGACCAAATTTGTGATGTATATGACCGACTGTAGAAGTAAAACCTGGATAAATCCAACGTATAGATGTGAATGTTGCTCATTAAATAACAATGCTCCATATTAAGAGCATTGATTTGCCGTTAAAATGAATTCTGTAATAACGTGTCAACGGTAGCAGTGACAATCGAACACTGCGGTTTTAATGTTTCACGTGTTCACAATTTAATTAATCCATCTTTATGGATTGAAACAAATAATAACATTGGGATTTAAAACACATTTGATTGCAATCCGTTATCAAACATAGTCAATTTTCGCTCTGAAGACATTTCCAGCACAGTAGGGTCGGGGGGGGGGGGCACTGTGAATCAGTGCGGGATGGATAGATGGCGGGGGAGGGCGGGGGGGGGGTGGGGGGTGATAAGGCAAGGTTCTGGATGGATGGACTGAGGCAGGGGAATTAGTGCGTGTTGGTTGGAATAGGTAAAATTGTGAGGGGAGAGCGCAGGGGATGTCAGTGGGGTTGAATGGGGTGGATCAGTACGGGATTGACGGGGGCATCAATACAGGATGAATGGGAGGCTCAGTACAGGATGAATGGGGGGTTCACTACAGCATGAATGGGGGATCAGTACAGGATGAATGGGATGGTCAGTACAGTGTGGATCGGAGGATCTGTGCAGGATGAATGGCGTGTTCACTACAGGATGGATGGGGCGATCAGTGAAAGATGAATGGGAGAGATAGTACAGGATGGATGGGGGGGTCAGTACAGGATGAATGAGGGGATCAGTAAAAGATGAATGAGGGAATCAGTACAGGATGGATCGGGGGGATCAGTACAGGATGAATGAGGGGATCAGTACAGGATGAATGGGAGAGACAGTGCAGGATGGATGGGAAAGGGGGTGAGTACAGGATGAATTGGGGGACCAGTGTAGGATGGATGGGGGGGTGGCAGGAGAATCAATGCGAGGTGGATAGGGAGATCAGTGCAGGATGAATAGATGTGGGGGGAGGTAGATGGGGAGGGGAGCACAGGGAAGTCAGTGAGGACAATAGAGGTGGGAATGGGGATCAGTGGAGAGGAGGGGACCCATGATTAGGGGGGCGTATAAGAGAGAGAGAGAGAGAGAAAGAGAGAGAGAGAGGGGGGAGGTCGGGAGGAACGAAGGTCAGCGCTCATCGGACAGGGACGGTATCATCACCCCGCTGCCTTGGCCTGTCCCTGTCCCCCGCCAAGTGCCGCCGCCAAAGGGAGAGGCAGTTGGGATCTCCTCGCCACCGCCTCCCTTCCTCCGCCAGCCAACAGAAGGTGCGGGGCTGAGCGGTGCAGCTGCTTCATATGGCGGAAGGAGGCCTCCCCCTCCCTCCCTCCTCCCGGCCTCGGCGTGTGGGAGGGTTTGTTTTGAAAGCGGTATCGCCGTTAGCGGATTGGCAAGCAGCAGCCGCTATCAGGGCAGGCGGGGTACGGGAGGAGGTGGAGCCACTATCGCTGCCGCTGTTGCTGCCAAAGATCTTTGGCCACTGCTGTGCGGGGCCCGTCATTCCCTCCGACCCTTCATCACCCCACACCCCGTATCTTTGCTCCACACTACGTCGTCGCCGCCGACACGAAACGTCACGTTCCTTTTCTCCAGAGATGCTGCCTGACCCGCTGAGTTACTCCAGTTTATCGTGTCTATCTTCGGTATAAACCAGTATCTGCAGTGCCAAGCTGGGCAAAATGACTCGGCATTTAGGTTGCCCGGCGGCACTTTGGGTGGTCATTGCTAATTTCGAGCCCTGTAATCATTATCCCATCAAATTCATCTCCAAAATCAGGGAACTTGGAGTCAATACATTGGCCTTCATCAGTCCATTCACCTTCCATTCCAAGCAGCAATTTGCTGCAACTGCAGGATGGCTGGTGCTTTTTAGGACAGGGCAACATTTCCTCCACTCAGTGATTCTAAATGGATCACAAGTAGCCCTACAAGTGGCCCTGCCTAGCATGGTGTAGGGTGTATAATTCCTTCAAAAATAATCTTGTGTGCCATCAAGTAGGGAAAATGTTATTAAGCAGCTATACAAAATAGGAAAGAAGTCAGGCTATTCAAAGGTTTAATTTACTAGTTACCATGTATAAATTAATAAATGAAAGAGCTAAAGGGGCAAACACTTATTGCTAGCATTTCCCAAACTTTCACACAGCCACACAACCATTTTCCAGCTGACGAGGCATATGTGCAGAAAGCTCAACTGTCACATACAATTGACAGCATTAGATTATCACAACCAAGAGGAAAACGCATCGAAAAATGCAATTGAAGAGCATATGACATAATCACCTGGTGACAACCAGAATAAGCTGTAACTTTAGTCCCTGCATAGCACTATACTTCAGCATAAAACATCTTTATTTGCAAGACAAAATGCCACATAATATATAGGGAATCATAGAATGGTGCAGCACAGAAACAAGCCATTTGGGCCCTAATCACTCATGCTGACTGTAATGCTTGTCTCTCTTATAACTACAGCTCTCCAATCCAGGAAACATCCCGGCGAATTTTGCCTGCACTTTCTTCACTGCTACCACATCCTTCCTCTGCAGGAGTACGTGCTGAGGGACGCACTGAAGCTTGATGCAGCCAACAGCAAGGCTCTGTGGAGGAGGGCGACAGCCCAGGGTCCTCCCGCTGCTGGACATTGTGGGGCAGGATGTGATGGAGACACCCCTCAAAATAAAGAAAGGAATTTCACGCCAGTCGCCACATGAGTGGTAAGGGTGTGGGGTAAAATTGCATGATTTGTGTGAACAGTATTGAATGTATGTATAGCCTCCGAGAATGTCAGAATAATTTTTTGCACGGTTCCTGTTTTGTACATATTTTTTACTTGAATAAAGTTTATTTTAATTAATTTGTTTTAAATCCTTCCTTCCATATGGTAACCAGAACTATACACATTAAGTGTCAGGAAGTTATAATGCAGCTTTATAGGACTTTGGTTCGGCAGCATTTGGAGTATTGCAAGCAGTTCTGGTCACCCAATTACAGGCAGGATGTGGAGCTTTGGGAAGAGTGCAAAGGAGGTTTACCAGAATTATGCTACGATTAATTGGTATTAACGACAGGGAGAGGTTGGGCAGACTTGCATTGTTTTCTCTGCATTGCGAGAGGTGGTGGGGAGACCTGTTCAAAGTATATATAATTATGAGAGGCATAGATAGGGTAGACAGGCAGAACCTATTTCCCAGGATGGAAATATCAAAGTCTGGAGGGCCTAGCTTTGTGGGGAGGGGCACAAAGTTTAAAGGGTCTGAGCTACAGGGAGAGGTTGAGTAGGCTGATCTTATAGAGGTGTATAAAATCATGAGAGGAATAGATCAGGTAGATGCACAGAGTCTTTTGCACAGAGTAGGTGAATTGAGGACCAGAGGACATAGCTTTAAGATGAAGGGGAAAACATTTAATTATAATCAGAGGCATAACATTTTCACACAAAGGGTGGTGTGTGTACGGAACAAGCTGCCAGAGGAGGTAGTTGAGGCGGGAACTATCCCAACAATTAAGAAGCAGTTCGACAGGTACATGGATAGGACAGGTTTGGAGGGATATGGACTAAACGCAGGCATGTGGGACTAATGTAGCTGGGATATGTTGGCCAGTGTGGGCAAGTTGGGCCGAAGGGCCTGTTTCCACACTGTATCACTTTATGACTCTTTGACTCTAAAGGAAATGTTTGGTGCACTTGTTTTTACACAGAGGGCGGTGAGTACCTGGAATGCACTGCTGAGGGTGGTGGTAGAGGCAGATATGACAGTGGCATTTAAAAGATTTCTAGATAGGCATATGGATATGCAGGGAATGGAGGAATATGGATTATGTGCAGGCAGATAAGGGTTGGTCTTGGCATCAGGTTCAGCACAGACATTGTGGGGCGAAGGGCCTGTTCCTGTGCTGTCCTGTTCTATGTTCTATGTTCTAAGTGCAGCCTAACAAATATTTTATACAAATGCAGCATGACATTACAACTCATGTACTCGATGCCTTGACCCACATGTAAGCATATCAAATACTTTTTCTACTGTCACAAGTTCATGTTCACAACTTATAGGAGTAGAATTACGTCATTCGGCCCATCGAATCTATTCCGCCATTCAATCATGGCTGATCTCTGCCACCTAATCCCAGTTTCCTGCCTTCTCCCCATAACCCTTGACACCCGTTCCTATCAAGAACTTGTCTATCTCTGCCTTAAAAATATCCACTGACTTGGCCTCCACAGCCCTCTGTGGCAATGAGTTCCACAGATTAACTACCATCTGGCTAACAAGTTCCTTCTCACCTCCTTTCTTAAAGAGCACCCTTTAATTCTGAGGTTATGAACCCTAGTATTAGATTCTCCACAAGTGGAAACATCCTTTCCATATCCACTCTATCTATGTAGGTATGTTACAAAACTTACCTTCAGTCGCGCTGTAATTCTGCACTGGCCGTGTCGCGATTTTGCGCCTTTAAGGGGGGGCGGGGTTAAAAACGCGGGTTTCTCCTCCCTTGTCCTGGTTAATATTTTGTTGGAGTACAAGCGTTGGCTGACAAATCGTTCCTAGTGGCGTTTTGTGTATTTTTTATTTTTATTAAATCGTCAATGTCAGCACTAGAGTAATTTTAAAATCAGCTCCTGAAGCGTCAACGCCGATAACGGGGATGGATTTCACACGCGGGACAGGTAAACGAAAGTGGTTTCTTTAAATGTATAAAAGTGCTTCTTAAGAAGCCTTTAATTCACATTTTTTCATGCGACACGGTGATTTTATTCCCCGAATTAACGGCAGTATTTTTCATGCCAATACGGGGTTAAATTCACCGCAAATGAACGTTCCAAAAGATCGCATTCCAGAAATCCTCACTCACAAGATGATTTAAATCCCCATTAATTTACAGGTATTAAACATTCAATTCCTTCCATTTGGCCTGTAAATTCATGAAAATGAGATTTAAAAATTATGTTATATTGTGAATTATTGTGTGAATGTTATTTGGACACTTAGGCTATTTAAAAATGTTAATCTATTCTTAAGAAATTGATAGATGTTTAGATCTAGTAATTGAATTTTGTAATTAGCTACAATTAGGTAACTAACTAAATTATATGCTTTACTTTCATGTCTTCTAAGTAAGATTGTTTCATATTTGTTTCAGAATGCTTCAATCTATAATAACTGAAAATTTCTTTCAGTTATCTTAATTTTTAAGAAAGTTATGGGCTTTAACTGTCCTCGATCACAGCTTTTGTGTTAAGTCAATGGAAAAGCAATAGGGAACAAGATGCTAATTTCCGAGTATGAAAATGGCCATAACTTCTTTAATACTGAAGATATGAAAGTGAATTAGGTGTCAAATTAAACTTTATCTGATGGGATAAATTGCAGACTTTATTTTTAAAATCTCAAAATCTTGTAACATTTGCTAATCTATGCCTTCATTATTCTGTAAGTTTCAATGAGGTCCCCCTCAACCTTCTAACTCCAGCGAACAGAGGCCCAGTGCTGTCAAACACTTATCATATGCCAACCTATTCAAACCTGGAATCATTCTTGTAAACCTCCTCTGGGCCCTCTCGAGAGCCAGCACATCCTTTCTCAGATATGGGGCCCAAATTTGCTCACAGTACCCCAAATGTAGCCTGACCAGTGCCTTATAGAGCCTCAGCAATACATCTCTGTTTTTGTATTCCAGAAATGCTAGCATTGAATGCTAGCCACTTCTCTGCCCATTCTCCTAAACTATCCGAGTCCTTCTGCAGAGTCCTTGCTTCCTCCACACCGCCTGCCCCTCCACCTATCTCAGCATAGTCTGCAAACTTGGCCACAAAGCCTTCAATCCCCTTATCCAAATCATTAAAATACAACTTAAAGAGAAGCGGCCCGAGTCCCGACCTTTGTTGAACTCCACTAGTCACTGGCGGCCAACCTGAAAAAGTGCCTTTTATTGCAATACTTTTGCCTTCTGCCATCCAGTCAACTCGCTATCCATGCTAGTATCTTCCCTTCAATACCATGGGCTCTCACCTTGCCTTTCAGCCTGACATGTGGCACCTTAACGAAGGCCTTCTGAAAAGTGTCCTTTCTACCTGTGTCACTACTTTCAGGGAGATATGGAACCTGCACTCCAAGTCTCCATACATAAACTTCTAAAGTTCCTGCCATTTACACTATATGTCTATTCAGAAATTGACAGTTAGTTTTAGTTGATTGTCACCACAAAGAAGCCTGAGAACCATTATCCCATGAATCCATGATGGCATCTTCCCATCAATCATCACGTTCTTGAACCATTCTGGCAACCCTGACCACAACCCTACCACAACTACATACTTTGCATTATTGTAGTTGCTCAGCATACTTTGTTTTTTGCACTATCATGGTCTGGTTTACCGGGATCTGATAATTTTGAAAACAGAGCAGTACAGCACAGGAACAGGCCTTTCGGCCCACAATGTCTGTGCCAAACATGATACCAAGACCAACTATTATATGCCTGCACAAAATCCATATTCTTTGTTTCCTCGTATTTATTGTAATACTAGACTAAGTGGGACCCGTTGGGCCCCAGTCACACGGGAGGCCTGGTCCCCCCCAATGCAACCCGTTCCCCCAAAGCATTATTCTACAACTCACCCATAGCCCCTAACTGCGCAGGCGCAGCTCATTTCCCCCAATCCCCCAGCACTCCCCCCCTTCCTCTTCATCTGTGGGAGTGGAGGAGGGGTGTGGGGGTGTGTGTGGGCAGGAGGGTGGAGGTGGGGGAGGAGATCGTAGTGTGGGGAGAGGGGGGTGTGGGGGAGGGGGGTGTGGGGGAGGGGTTTGTGGGGGAGGGGCTGTGGGGGAGGGGGGAGGTGTGGTGGAGGGGGGTTGTGTGGGAGGGGGGTTGTGGGGGAGGGGGTTGTGGGGAAGGGGGGGTGTCAGGGGAGGGGGCGTGGGGGAGGGGGGTGTGGGGAGGGGGGTGTTGGGAGGGGGGGTGATGGGGAGGGGGTGGGGAGGGTGGTGTTGGGGAGGGGGGTGGTGGAAGGGGGGTGTGGGGGTAGGGGGTTGTGGGGTAGGGGAGGTGGGGGAGGGGGGCGGTGGGAAGGGAGGGATGTGTGGGAAGGAGGAGTTGTGGGGGGGAAGGGGGGTGTTTGGAAGGGGGGGTGGTTTGCAGCAGAGAGAGCTCACCACCTGCTCATCCCACTTCTCTAGCTTCGGCCTCACGCAATAGCTCCTGGTCCCACTCCGACTGGTCGCCGCTGAAGCAGTCCGCACGCTGCTCTCTGCCCACATGCTGCTCATGGACAGCCCCGCCTCTGGGACTTTATTCTCCCAACGGATGCCGGAAGGGACGTTACCTTCATGGTGACTGACAAGCAAGAAGACCAATCTGCTGATCTCACGATTTTTTAAACCTTCATAACTTTTCACCAATCGGAACAAAACTTAGTGCGCTTGGAGCAGAGGAGAACGGTGAGTAAGGTGGCAAAAAATTCATAGCGATATAGCTTACCGTTTTCGCGCAAATTTAAAAAACGCAAACCGAAAGTGGTCAAGATGAGAGTTTTAGTAATAGTATAGATATATTTGCTGTTGCTACTGGAATTAATGTGCCTGTCAATTTGCTACAAGAGTTTCAATGTTCCAGTTTATATCGGATGTAGATGACAAATAAACACTTGAAACTTGAAACTCCGGAAAGACAACCTTCAGCAAAATGGCTACTCTCACCAGAGCCTTCTTCCCTTTAGCTCTGCTGCTCTTTGGACATTAGGCATGCCAGCTAGAAAACGTCACTGACCTTAACTTGCATTGCCTTTCTACTCTCCCTCCTATAAATTGACGTGAGAATAGATGGATGGTTTTGTAATTACATTTATGTGACCCCCAACACGATATATGTTCAACACTGTTTCCTGCAAAATCTGCTGCTTATATGTAAGCTATAGGTGAACACTTTCAATCAGACTTACACCGGCATACAACAACAGAAACAACAAATACATTTAATATTTTGAGAATTGAGCTCCTGTAGATCATTAGAAAAGGGATCAATTTTCTGATAATAGTTCAGAGCCGGACAGCACTTTCATCCCTTACTAATCGTACTCAGAGGATGCAATTAGAGAGCATGAGGAGGTGGAATTACGTGAATCGTGATATATAGAGAAGGAACATCAACTGTTGGATGAGAAATAACATCCCTGTATTAGCTGACCAATGGAGCAAGTGGAACCTGTGCCACAAAAATCAGTATGCAGAAAACTTTGGCTGCTAGCAACAGAAAAAAGTTTGCAGTAAAATGCGATAACTCAGCTTGTGACCTTGTGAAACCCATTTCCCACAGACTTAGGTACACACCTAAGGACTATGTGGATATTATTTGGCAGATTAGGACAGGGAGAAATCAAGTGCAGCACAATGGCCAGCAGTAGAACTGCTGCCTCAAAGCACCAGAGACCCGATATCAATCTGGACTACATGCTATCTGTGCAAAGTTTGTATGATCCCCCTGTGAACGCTGTGGGTTTTCTCCAGATGCGCTGGTTTCCTCCTGCATTCCAAGGATGTGCAGGATTGTAGGGTAATTGGCTTCTATAAATTGCCCCTAGTGTGTAGAATGCGAAACCATGATTATTTAGAACGGATGTACAGGTGATCGATGATTGGCATGGACTCGGTGGGCTGTAGGGCCTGTTTCAATGCCAAACTATCTCTAAAGTTGAGCGCTTCTTATCTCTCAGGTCTGCCAATTGTAATGTCACTGTGATGATTTCCAAGCAATGCTCACAGTAAGGTAATCTGGAGAAAGCATTTCACATCTTACCGCATTCACAGATGATTTGAGCATTCACTGACTCACTCACCCTAAGAATTCCATTGCATATTGTTTTCTGTGAGGTCGGTTTATCTCTGATATCAGTAACAATGGTACAACTGCTTCTCATAACAAATATATTTCCCTCATTTAAAAATATTATAAGAACCAGTAGTAGATGATTACAAATAAGTTAATATAGTGTAAACATTGGAAAGCAAAGACCATTTTCCAATATATGATAATAAAGCTTTTAATTTTTGTTCCCATAAATTGGGTCCTCAAAATGGCTCCCTTGGATACCCGTATTGAAGAAAATGCCACTGGCTATGGCTTCTGACAAAATGTCAAAAATATAGCAGGCCTTGCTAACCTCAATTCTTCTTCCATGTGCACACTTAATACAGCTCCTGCTCAAATCTGGCAGGAGTGATTGCTACAGACATATGGTCCCCACAGATATATGCATGGGACCAATTGAAATTGCTAGCCATGCGATTTTCTAGCCTCCGCTCATCCACACACTGCTAGTACAAGCAGAATTTTCCATTAAAGGTAACCGTCAGTGAAAATTATGGCCCACGGTACATTGGATGGCTAGTCAGTTTTGTTACTTCAAATTTGTTAGCACCATAGGAAAGATATTCTCCAATTATTAAATGTCAGTGGCCTCAAAAGTATTGCAAAAATCAATTTTCAATTCTGCATTTTCTAGGAAAATCATAAAGCTTGCCCAAACATTTTTTTAAATAAAGCATTTTCGAGTAAAATAAGAATGAAGAAATGTTCCTGTTAGATTTACAAGGGCATAGCCACAAGGCAGAAGAAGAAATCATCCCGAAATATGTCAGTTAATTTTGATCAAGTCATTATTCTTTATTCTTTCTATTATATCAAAACTTTATTTTTGAATGTTCTCATCAAGTCCAGCTTAATACTTCTCATGTAGAAATCATAAGGATTATAAGGCGTGAAAATATCAAACTACTGTTGCAAACCCAGTATTGCTGGTTGGCTGTGCTTTAAAAGCAAGTATACACAAAAATCTCCTTAAAGCCGTGCACAAAAGAGACGTGACAATGACTCTTGTCTTGAAATTTTAATTGTTCCTCTTTCTGTAAAATATTTGGCTGAGGTCTGCTCATTGTATAACACTCCCAAAATTCAATGGTAAACACACCTTAATTGTAAATTCTTGAACATAGGATTTATTTTTCCTAAAACTATTGACTAATTGTATAATCCCTCACCTGGATTGTGCTTTACATCCTGATTCCCGAATTTCCTTTCATCGAAATTCAAAATGGTCACTTATAAGGCATTATGTAAAGGCCTGTTATTTACTTTAATAATGTACTCAGCATAGGGAGAAGGGTCTCATGTATCATTTCCCAGGAAATTCAAATATTTTGGTTGCTTATCCTCATGGAAAACATCCTTTCATATTTTCAGTTCAAGCAATTGGCACATATTCATGTTAATCTGATTTGCAATTCAAGCAAATTACATTAAATTACATTTCCAACAGAATTTTACAAAACTTTGGAGTTATATTAGCTGTGAGCACAGGCTTCAAAATAATCCACTCCACTGACTAAAATCAAGAAATAAAAATATGTAACGGTGACACATTTTCTGGAAAGTTAAGCTTTATTTCCACGTTCAGCTCTAAAGTCTTTGAGGGAATACCACCGTGGAGGGTAAGTTATCAAAGACTGAACAATGCTCAAAGACTAAATGCCGACTTGCTGAAATGGATCCCAGTGGAATGAAGAACACAACACTGTTTATGATGAGACAGGAAAACTTAAGCCAGATTGAAAAGATGTAAAATAAGAATGCTTAAAAACAAGGTACAGCAGGCAGTGAAGAAAGCTAATGGCCTTCAATGCGAGGGGATTTGAGTTTAGGACCAAGGAGGTCCTACTGCAGTTGTACAGGGCCCTAGTGAGATTGTGTGCAATTTTGATCTCCTAATTTGAGGGAGGACATTATTACTATTGAGGGAGTGCAGTGTCGGTTCACCAAGTTAATTCCCGGGAAGGCGGGACTTACATATGATGAACGAATGGGTCGACTGGGCTTGTATTCACTGGAAATTAGAAGGATGAGAGGTTATCTTATAGAAACATATAAAATTCTTAAAGGATTGGACAGGCTAGATGCAGAATTTTTTTCCCAATGTTATACAGCATACAGCATGAAAACAGGCCCCTAAGCCCAACTCGTCCATGCCAAACAAGATGCCCCATTTAAGCTATTTCCATTTGCCCATATTTGACCCATATCCCTCTAAACCTTTCCTATCCAAGTTATGTGCCGAAGTTTCAGAATATCTTTGTATAAATTATACGAATGAAGCAGAATAAAGCGAGTCACCTGTTGTAAACTCCAGAGAAAGCTTTATTAAATACGAAGGAACTTCAAAACAATAGCGGTGTGGCTAAGCTCAGAATAGCTGTGTGGTGCTCTGACAAGCACACACAAAAACACAGACCCCAGCCTTAAAAAAAGTTGTCAATAAGTTTGATGGTCAGCCAGGTCAGGCTTGACGATTTGTTAGTTGCATAGTTGTCAAGAACTATGATTTTCTAAATATCCCAGAATATTAAAAAAAATATGCAAAGACTATTAAAAATCATGAACATGTTAAAATATTTTAAATATTTTAAATTTTAAAAATGAAATATCAGAAACTGCTTAAAAACTGAACTAAAAACGTATTTATAAATTATTCAAATTAATGGGAAGGAAAGCTCGAGAATGGACAACAGAGTAAGGTCAGGGCCAATTGCGAGCGGTGCGAGGGGGGAAGTGAATACGGAGGTCAAAGTGCTGTATATGAATGCGCGAAGTATAAGGAATAAAGTGGACGAGCTTGAGGCTCAGTTAGAAACTGGCAAGTATGATGTTGTGGGAATTACTGAGACATGGCTGCAAGAGGGCCAGGGCTGGGAACTGAATATTCAAGGGTATACCTCCTATCGAAAAGACAGACGGGTGGGCAGAGAGGGTGGGGTTGCCCTGTTGGTGAGGAATGAATATCAGTCCCTTGCAAGGGGTGGCATTGAAACAGGAGATGTGGAGTCAGTATGGATAGAACTAAGGAATTGTAAGGGTAAAAAGACCCTAATGGGACTAATCTACAGGCCCCGCAAACAGTAGCCTGGACATAGGGCGCAAGTTGAATCAGGAGTTAAAATTGGCATGTAGCAAAAGCAATGCTGTGGTTGTCATGGGAGATTTCAACATGCAGGTAGACTGGGAAAATCAGGTTGGTACTGGACCCCAAGAAAGGGACTTTGTAGTGTGCCTTTGTGATGGATTCTTAGAACAGCTTGTATTGGAGCCTACCAGGGAGAAGGCAATTCTGGATTTAGTGTTATGTAATGAACCGGATTTGATAAAGGACCTCGAGGTTAATGAGCCTTTAGGAGGTAGTGACCATAACATGGTCATGTTTAATCTACAATTGGAAAGGGAGAAGAGTAGATCGGAGGTGTCAGTGTTGCAGTTGAATAAAGGGGACTATGGAGCCATGAGGGAGGAGCTGGCCAAAGCTGACTGGAAAGATACACTAGCTGGGATGACAATGGAACAAAAATAGCAGGTGTTTCTAGGAATAATACAGAAGGTGCAGGATCAGTTCATTCCTAGAAGGAAGAAAGATTCCAAGGGGAGAAAGGGATGACCATGGCTGACAAGGGATGTCAGGGAGAGTATAAAAATTAAAGCAAAGAAGTACAACGTAGCAAAGATGAGCGGGAAGCAAGAGGATTGGGTAATGTTTAAAGAACATCAGAAGATAACCAAAAAGACAATACGAGGAGAAAAGATGAGGTACGAAGGTAAGCTAGCCAAGAATATAAAGCAGGATAGTAAAAGCTTATTTAGGTATGTGAAGAGGATAAAATTAGTTAAGACCAAAGTTGGACCCTTGCAGGTGAATTTATTATGGGGAACAAGGAAATGGCAGATGAGTTGAACAGGTACTTTGGATCTGTCTTCACTAAGGAGGACACAAACAATCTTCCTGATATAGTAATGGCCAGAGGATCTGGGGTGACGGAGGAACTGAAGGGAAATGGCGTTGGATAGACAGGATGGGACTGAAGGCTGAGAAATCCCCAGGGCCTGATGGTCTGCATCCCAGGGTACTTAAGGAAGTGTCTCTAGAAATCGTGGATGCATTGGTGATAAATTTCCAATGTTCTATAGACTCAGGATCAGTTCCTGTGGATTGGAGGGTAGCTAATGTTATCCCACTTTTTAAGAAAGGCGGGAAAGAGAAAACAGGAAATTATAGACCAGTTAGCCTGACATCAGTTGTGGGGAAGATGCTGGAGTCAATTATAAAAGATGAGATAGCCGAACATTTGGATAGCAGTAACAGGATCGGTCCGAGTCAGCATGGATTTCCGAAGGGGAAATCAAGCTTGACTAATCTTCTGGAATTTTTTGAAGATGTAACTAGGAAAATGGACAAGGGAGAGCCAGTGGATGTAGTGTACCTGGACTTTCAGAAAGCATTTGATAAAGGTCCCACATAGGAGATTAGTGGGCATAATTAGGGCACATGGTATTGGCGGTAGGGTGCTGACATGGATAAAGAAGTGGTTGGCAGACAGGAAACAAAGAGTAGGGATTAATGGGTCCCTTTCAGAATGGCAGGCAGTGACTAGTGGGGTACCGCAAGGCTCGGTGCTGGGACCGCAGCTATTTACAATATACATCAATGTGTTGGATGAAGGGATTTAAAGTAACATTAGCAAATTTGCAGATGACACAAAGCTGGGTGGCAGTGTGAACTGTGAGGAGGATGCTATGAGAATGCAGGGTGACTTGGACAGGTTGGGGGAGTGGGCAGATGCATGGCAGATGAAGTTTAATGCGGATAAATGTGAGGTTATCCACTTTTGTATCAAAAACAGGAAGGCAGATTACTATCTAAATGGCGTCATTGGGAAAAGGGGAAGTACAACGGGATCTGGGGGTCCTTGTACATCAGTCTATGAAAGTAAGCATGCAGGTACTGCAGGCAGTGAAGAAAGCGAATGGCATGTTGGCCTTTATAACAAGAGGAATCGAATATAGGAGCAAAGAGGTCCTTCTGCAGTTGTACAGAGCCCTAGTGAGACCACACCTGGAGTATTGTGTGCAGTTTTGGTCCCCTAATTTGAGGAAAGACATTCTTGCTATTGAGGGAGTGCAGCGTAGGTTTACAAGATTAATTTCCTAGATGGCGGGACTGTCATATGCTGAGACAATGGAGCAGCTGGGCTTGTACACTCTGGAGTTTAGAAGGATGAGAGGGAATCTCCTTGAAACGTATAAGATTGTTAAGGGTTTGGACACGCTAGAGGCAGGACACATGTTCCCGATGTTGGGGGAGTCCAGAACCAGGGGCCACAGTTTAAGAATAAGGAGTAAGCCTATTAGAAAGGAGACGAGGAAACACTTTTTCTCACAGAGGGCAGTGGAGGCAGGTTCTCTGGATGCTTTCAAGAGAGAGCTAGACAGGGCTCTTAAAAATAGCGGAGTCAGGGGATATGGGGAGAAGGCAGGAACAGGGTACTGATTGGGGATGATCAGCCATGATCATATTGAATGGCGGTGCTGGCTCAAAGGGCCGAATGGCCTACTCCTGCACCTATTGTCTATTGTCTATTGTCTATTATTTCTTTATATTGGAAACAATACTTATCTTTGTCCCTTGTTCCTGTTCTTCCATGTAGAAACAGATGGAAATCTAACGTTGCCAGGTCTAATTCAGCAAAGATTCAGCATTCTTAGTGGGAAGATTCCTCAATGAGAGTGCTGAGAAATTGCAGCACTATATTCCACTGCTGAGCTCCTTGTGCAATGTATCATCAGGGTACCATATGCAAAATCCCAGTCAACCTGGACCAAGTATGGGAATATCAGTTTAGTTTAGTAAGTTTAGTTTATTATTGTCACATGTACTTAGGTGAAAAGCAGTGAAAAGCTTTGTGTTGCTTGCTATCCAAACAAAGAAAAGACATGATTACAATCAAGCTGACCACACTGTATGGATAAAGGATACAACATTTAGTGCAAGATAAAGTCTGATAAAGTCCAATTAAATATAGTTCAAAGGTCTCCACTTAGGGATTCTCCCATTCTATGATTACTTGAATTCTCCCAATTCTGCTAGCCCTTGCTGTCCCCTCCCCTTCATCAGCCCTCTGGTTGTCTCCTCCCCTCCCCCAGCCCTCGGGCTCCTCCTCCGCCTTTTTCCTTTTTTCCTTTCTTCTCCCCACCCCCTATCAGTCTGAAGAAGGGTTTCGGCCCGAAACGTTGCCTATTTCCTTCGCTCCATAGATGCTGCTGCACCCGCTGAGTTTCTCCAGCATTTTTGTGTACCTCCACTTAGGTAGATGGGAGGTTAGGACCATTCTAGCTGGAGAGAGAACGGTTCAGTTGCCTGTTAACAGCTGGGAAGAAACTGTCCTTGAATCTGAAGGTGTGTATTTTCAAACTTCTGTACCTTTTGCCTAATTGGAGAGGGCAGAAGAGGGAGTGACCAGGGTGAGACTGGTCCTCGATTATGCTGCTGGCCTTGCTGAGGCAGCATGAAGTGTAGATGGATTCAATGGAAGGGAGATAGGTTTGCGCGATGGTCTGGGCCATATCCACAACTGTCTGCAATTTATTGCGGTTTTGGATGGAGCTGTTCCCAAACTTTGCTGAGATGCATCCTGGTAAGCTGGCCCTCTGGCTCAGCAGAAAGCTGGCCCTCTGGCTCAGCAGAAAGCTGGCCCTCTGGCTCAGCAGAAAGCTGGCCCTCTGGCTCAGCAGAATGCCGGCCCTCCGGCTCAGCAGAAGGCCGTTGCGGTTAAATTACCCGTGTTTTGGATGTCGCAGCTGTACGTTTGGTTTGAGCAGGCCGAGACTCAATTTCATATTCGGCATATTACTGCTGATGGCACAAAATATTATTACGTGGTCGGGCCTTGGATCAGGACATGGCCGGTCGTCTCGTTCATTTTCTTCGCCAACTGCCGGCTGCTGGAAAGTATGATGGCCTTAAGGCGCTCCTTTTGCGCACTTTCTGGTTCAGCGAGCGCGAGCGGGCTGCAAGGATTCTGAACATGGGTGGTCTCGGTGACCACAAGTCATCGGTTCTGATGAGCGAAATGCTTACCTTGATGGGCGGGCATCAGCCCTGTTTCCTTCTCAAGCACGTATTCCTGGAACAGATGCTTGACAACATCTGCCTGCTCTTCGTGGGTGACGATTTTTCTGACCCGCTGCAGTTGGCTGAACGTGCCAACGAGCTGTGGGAGGCCAAATAGCAGGGTGCCTTTCCCATCGGTCAGGTGTCAGCGCGGCCGCGATGCTGCCCGCGGCCATTTCCGGTTTCAGTTGAGGGTTCCACCAGAAGGCCGGCTTCAAGTGACGTGGGTAGAGGTAGGTGGGTCCTGCAGCCCACCAATGCCTTCCTCCCTGCTCGTATCCGTGAAACGCTGTGGCCCTACAACACCTCCCACCCTGCTCGTATCCAGGAAACGCTGCGGTCGGCCGCCAGTCATGGCTGCCACGGCCCGCCAGAAGAATATCCAGGAAACGCTGCGGTCGGCCGCCAGTCATGGCTGCCACGGCCCGCCAGAAGAATATCCAGGAAACGCTGCAGTCGGCCGCCAGTCATGGCTGCCACGGCCCGCTAGAAGAATATCCAGAAAACGCTGCGGTCGGCCGCCAGTCATGGCTGCCACGGCCCGCCAGAAGAATTGCCTCTATGCCTGGGACCATCATTCGGGACGGCAGTTTCTGGTGGACACAGCTGCCGAGGTCAGCGTTTTGGCCCCAACGGGAGTCGACACTCGATCAGGTAAGCTGGGGCCTGCTCTTACCACAGTTAATGGCAGCCCCATCCATACCTATGGTTTTCATATGGTCCCTCTTATTTTCGGCTCCTGCCACTTTACATGGACTTTCACTGTGGCCGACGTGTCCCAGCCGTTGCTTAGCGCTGATTTTCTACGAGCACAATCCCTGTTAGTTGATGTGCGTGGGCAGTGGCTCTGGAACTTTGGAACTTTGGAGTCGATTTCCCTTCGCCCCGCACCAGTTCCTCTGCCTGGCCTCGACCCGGTTTCCGCTGTTGACAATATATACGCTCAGATATTGGCGGAGTTTCCTGCCATTCTGTCCCCTCAGTTTCGGTTGGGCATTTCCAAACACAGGATTTTGCATCATATTACTACCGCCGGACCAGCACCACGCTCGGGCACGCCGTTTGCATCTTGACAAGCTTCGCATTGCCAATGCGGAGTTCCACCAAATGGAGGAGATGGGGATTGTGCGTCATTCTGATAGCCCATGGGCCTCTCCACTGCACATCGTTCCCAAAGCGAATGGGAGCTGGAGGCCTTGTGGGAATTATCGCCGTTTAAATTATGTCCACATATCCAGGATTTCACGGCACATTTGAATGAGGCCAAATTTTTTCAAAGATCGACCTGGTGAGAGGTTATCATCAGATTCCAGTTCATCCGGCAAATGTCCCCAAAATTGCTATCACTATCCCTTTTGGGCTGTTCAACTTCATACGTATAACTTTTGGTCTTAAGAATGCCGCACAGGCTTTCCAGAGCCTCATGACATGGTGGGTCGTGGTTTGGACTTTTTATTTATTTACTTGGACAATATCCTCGTCGCCAGTCGCTCTCATCAGCGTCTCAGTGAATATGGACTGGCCATCAACCTCGAAAAGTGTCAGTTTGGTCTGAGTTCTATCACTTTTCTGGGGCATCATGTTACACTACAGGGGGTGGTGCCACTCCCGAGTAAGGTTGATGCCATTCGGCATTTTTCTCAACCATCCACGGTGCGGGGCCTGCAGAAGTTTGCCGGGATGCTCAATTTTTCCATTGTTTCGTGCCCGCGGCTGCTTAGGTTCATGTCCAGCAAGCGGCATGACCTAGACAATAGTACAAAACGTAATACCAAGAAATCTTATTTCTTCTAAATAAAGGCAATAAATACAACAATAAACTAGTGATTTCCATCTGAAATGCAGCATTATTCGAGAATTTATCTTAAACCTTCATGAATTGTGAGTATTCATTAAGTGTATTCCAATTGTGATCTCCCGTTTATAAGGCACCAGGTGCTCTACAGCATGGAGTAATGGAGATTCCTATTATGAGAAGAACATTCTGGAGGGGGAGGGTGAACAGCCAGTTGTCATGGTGCATATTGGCACCAACGATATAGGTAAAAAAAGGGATGAGGTCCTACAAGGTGAATTTAGGGAGCTAGGAGATAAACTTAAAAGTAGGACCTCAAAGGTAATAATCTCTGGATTACTACCAGTACCATGGGCCAGTCAGAGTAGAAATAGGAGGATATTGCAGATGAATACGCGGCTTGAAAAATGGTGCAAGGGGGAGGGATTCAAATTTTTAGGGCATTGGAACCAGTTCTGGGGGAGGTGGGACAAGTACAAACAGGACGGTCTGCACCTGGGCTGGAATGGAACCAATATCCTTGGGGGAGTGTTTGCTAGTGCTGTCGGGGAGGATTTAAACTAATGTGGCAGGGGGATGGGTGCAAGAGCAGAGAGGCAGGGGGGTGTAAAATGAGGGTAGAAGCAATAGGTAACAAGGTCAAAAGTAAAAGTGACAGGCAGACAAAACCAGGGCAAAATTCAAAAAGGGCCACTTTTCAACATAATTGTATAAGGGGTAAAAGTGTTGTAAAGACAAGCCTGAAGGCTTTGTATCTTAATGCAAGGAGCATTCGTAATAAGGTGGATGAGTTGAATGTGCAGATAGTTATTAATGAATATGATATAGTTGGGAACACGGAGACATGGCTCCAGGGTGACCAAGGCTGGGAGCTGAACATTCAGGGATATTCAATATTCAGGAGCGATAGACAGAAAGGAAAAGGAGGCGGGGTAGCGTTGCTGGTTAGAGAGGAGATTAACGCAATAGAAAGGAAGGACATTAGCTTGGAGGATGTGGAATCGATATGGGTAGAGCTGCGAAACACCAAGGGGCAGAAAACACTAGTGGGAGTGGTGTACCGGCCACCTAACAGTAGTAGTGGAGTTGGGGATGGCATCAAACAGGAAATTAGAAATGCGTGCAACAAAGGTAAAACCATTATAATGGGTGACTTCAATCTACATATAGATTGGGTGAATCAAATTTGCAGGGGTGCTGAGGAAGAGGATTTCTTGGAATGTATGCGGGATAGTTTTCTAAACCAACATGTAGAAGAACCAACGAGAGAGCAGGCTATTCTAGACTGGGTATTGAGTAATGAGGAAGGGTTAGTTAGCAGTCTTGTTGTGCGTGGCCCCTTGGGCAAGAGTGACCATAATATAGTTGAGTTCTTCATTAGGATGGAGAGTGACATTGTTAATTCAGAAACAAAGGTCCTGAACTTAAAGAAAGGTGACTTTGAGGGTATGAGATGTGAATTGGCCAAGATAGACTGGCCAATGATTCTTAAAGGGTTGACGGTGGATATGCAATGGAAGGCATTTAAAAACTGCATGGATGAACTACAACAAGTGTTCATCCCAGTTTGGCAAAAGAATAAATCAGGGAAGGTAGTGCATCCGTGGATAACAAGGGAAATCAGGGATAGTATCAAAACAAAAGAGGAAGCCTACAAATTAGCCAGAACAAGCAGCCTACCAGAGGACTGGGAGAAATTCAGAGTCCAGCAGAGGAGGACAAAAGGCTTAATTAGGAAAGGGAAAATAGATTATGAAAGAAAACTGGCAGGGAACATAAAAACTGACTGCAAAAGTTTTTATAGATATGTCAAGAGGAAAAGATTAGTTAAAACAAATGTAGGTCCCTTGCAGTCAGAAACAGGCGAATTGATCATGGGGAACAAGGACATGGCAGACCAATTGAATAATTACTTTGGTTCTGTCTCCACTAAGGAAGACATAAATAATCTGCTGGAAATAGCAAGGGACCGGGGGTTAAATGAGATGGAGGAACTGAGTGAAATCCAGGTTAGCCGGGAAGTGGTGTTAGGTAAATTGAATGGATTAAAGACCGATAAATCCCCCGGGCCGGATAAGTTGCATCCCAGAGTACTTAAGGAAGTAGCCGCAGAAATTGTGGATGCATTAGTGATAATTTTTCAAAACTCTTTAGATTCTGGAGTAGTTCCTGAGGACAGGAGGGTAGCTAATTTAACCCCACTTTTTAAAAAGGGAGGGGGAGAGAAAACGGGGAATTACAGACCAGTTAGTCTAACATCAGTGGTGGGGAAAATTCTGGAGTCAGTTATTAAAGATGGGATAGCAGCACATTTGGAAAGTGGTGAGTTCATTGGACAAAGTCAGCATGGATTTATGAAAGGTAAATCATGTCTGACGAATCTTATAGAATTTTTCGAGGATGTAACTAGTAGAGTGGATAGGGGAGAACCAGTGGATGTGTTGTACCTGGACTTTCTGAAGGCTTTTGACAAGGTCCCACATAAGAGATTAGCATACAAGCTTAAAGCACATGGTATTGGGGGTTCAGTATTGATGTGGATAGAGAACTGGCTGGCAGGCAGGAAGCAAAGAGTACGAGTAAACGGGTCCTTTTCAGAATGGCAGGCAGTGACTAGTGGGGTACCGCAAGGCTCAGTGCTGGGACCCCAGCTATTTACAATATATATTAATGAACTGGATGAGGGAATTGAATGCAACATCTCCAAGTTTGCGGATGACACGAAGCTGGGGGGCAGTGTTAGCTGTGAGGAGGATGCTAGGAGGCTGCAAGGTAACTTGGATAGGTTGGGTGAGTGGGCAAAGCCATGGCAGATGCAGTATAATGTGGATAAATGTGAGGTTATCCACTTTGGTGGCAAAAACAGCAAAGTAGACTATTATCTGAATGGTGGCCGATTAGGAAAAGGGGAGATGCAACGAGACCTGGGTGTCATGGTACGCCAGTCATTGAAAGTAGGAATGCAGGTGCAGCAGGCAGTGAAGAAAGCAAATGGTATGTTAGCATTCATAGCAAAAGGATTTGAGTATAAGAGCAGGGAGGTTCTACTGCAGTTGTACAGGGTCTTGGTGAGACCACACCTGGAGTATTGCGTACAGTGTTGGTCTCCTAATCTGAGGAAAGACATTCTTGCCATAGAGGGAGTACAGAGAAGGTTCACCAGACTGATTCCTGGGATGGCAGGACTTTCATATGAGGAAAGACTGGATAGACTCGGCTTGTTCACGTTGGAATTCAGAAGACTGAGGGGGGATCTTATAGAAACTTACAAAATTCTTAAGGGGTTGGACAGGCTAGATGCAGGAAGATTATTCCCGATGTTGGGGAAGTTCAGAACTAGGGGTCACTGTTTAAGGATAAGAGGGAAGACTTTTAGGACCGAGATGAGGAAATCATTTTTTACACAGAGAGTGGTGAATCTGTGGCATTCTCTGCCACAGAAGGTAGTTGAGGCCAGTTCATTGGCTATATTTAAGTTGGAGTTAGATGTGCCCTTGTGGCTAAAGGGATCAGGGGGTATGAAGAGAAGGCAGGGATGGGATACTGAGTTGGATGATCAGCCATGATCATATCAAATGGCGGTGCAGGCTCGAAGGGCCGAATGGCCTACTCCTGCACCTATTTTCTATGTTTCTATGTTTCTATGTAATGGAAAAACTGCAGTGAATATTCTCTCCAATTATACCAGTTATCATATTTTCCCTGTAAGTGATATTTAATAAAAATCTGATCTGCATACTAGAATTAAGAAAGGTTCCAAGAGAATAAATAATGGAAGGTATTATTACTCAGTTAACAACAAGAGTGCAGACTGATCCATTCAATGAAGAGGTAATCATAGAATCAAAGGGTGATTTAAATCTATGCCCAAGAAGGCAGCCACCCACCCCATCATGTCCATGTCAGTCAACAAAGGACTTACTGTTAATCCCACTTCCAATCTTTATGTTCTTACCCTGCAGTTTTTATCCTTCAAATGCTCACCCAGATTCTTTTCAATGTGTGAGTGTTTCTGCTTCCACTAATGTTATAAGCACTGAGTTCCACACCCCCAGCACTTCTTCCGTGAAATACTCCTTTCTCAATTGCTCGCTAATCTTTTGCTTGGGAGAGAAGGAGACATTTTGTATATGGGATAAATAGATCATTAAATGATTCAGCTCAAGTGGTTGTCAGCTCAGGATTCTGACATAATTTAAACAGTAAATGGCTAAGCATTTGCTAAGAAAGAATATGGAAGAATACTAGAAATGGTCATAAAGTTGGATTAGAGTTGACATTTGCATAAACCAGTGCTTAAACCAGCACGATCACAATGATCACTAGAGGACCATTAAAAATCATAATAAACACTTTCACTCAATCTCAGAATTCCTCAGTACTTGGGGCTGCCAATATAGAGCTGGGAATTTCACAGAGAGGTACATGACAGTAATTCAATTGTAATCTAATGTGCATGATAGAAGTTAGTTGATCTAGACATACTCGACTTCTATCTGGACAAACGGCATTTGTCTGACTTCAAAACAATCTTATGATTTGTTGAAGAAAAAACAATCATTAAATCTAAATATATTTTAATCATGAATAGTTAGATTAACTATAACATTCAGTTTTTTTCTCCATAAAATACTTGCTTTGCAATGTGGTAAAACTTATGATGATTTTGTTGAAACTAATTTCCTGCCTGAAATTGTTTCATCTAACCCTAAGATGATGTAAAACCTTAGGCTACATTCTAGCTTACAATATTCGCTGTCACTTGGCTTTAAAGTGAACAGATAAAAAATATTTTCTTGTTTAACGTTAGTTAGGTTACCTGAAGAAGGAAAGAATTTGCTTTGATATGATGTCTTTTATGTTCCTTACTTCCCAAAATGTACTATAAATCTTAAGGTAGACAAAATTGCTGGAGAAACTCAGCGGGTGAGGCAGCATCTAATTAGATGCTGCCTCACCCGCTGAGTTTCTCCAGCAATTTTTGTCTATTTTCAATTTTCCAGCATTTGCAGTTCCTTCTTAAACTATAAATCTTAAAGTATTTTTGAATTTACAATGCAGTACATGCTGCAACCATTTTGTGTATAGAACAGAAACTCACGAACACCAGTGCAAAAATGAACAAATGATCCAATTTGGACAGGTTGTTGCTTTAGATAAATATGAATTGCAACACTGGCATTTACCCAACATTGTAGAAAAGCACCTAGGTGTGTACAGCCCACAAGAAACTGCACGTCCAACCCAACCAATAATTGCCCTTTTAATCTACTCTTTACCATTAACAAAATGATATAAGGGATAACCAATAGTGCTATCAAGCGGCATTTGATTAATAATAACCCATTGACAGAACCTTGGTTTAGGTTCCACCTGTGCCTGACCTAATTACAACATTTATCCGAACACAGAGAAAAAAAGCTGAATTCCAGAGATGAAGTGAGAGTAACTGCCCTTGATATCAAGACAGCATTTGATTGACCATTTTATGGCATCAAGTAGCCCTGGCTAAACTGGAGTCAGTGCACATCTAGGAAAAACACTCTGCTGGTTGGAATCATACCTAGTACAAAGGAAGATGGTTGTGGTGGTTGCTGGTCAATCATCTCAGCCACAGGTCATCTCGGCAGGTGTTCCGCAGGGTAGTGAGAGTAGGCCCAACGATCTTTAGTTGCTTCATCAATGACCTTCCATCAGTCATGTTCAAAATTAGGAATGTTTGTTGATGATTGCACGATGTTCAGCACAATTTGCAACTCCTCAGATAATGATGTAGTCCAACACAAAATGCAGCAAGCCCTGAACAATATCCAGGTGTGGCTGATAGGTGGCAACGAACATTCATGCCACACATGTGCCATCCAATGGCAGCATTCAACAAAAGTAAAATCCAGCTATTACCTCCTGACATTCATAAGGTCAGAAGTTATAGGCACAGAATTAGTCCATTTGGCCTATCAAGCCTAGTCCACCACGCAATCATGGTTGATCTATCTTTCCCTCTCAACCCCATTCTCCTGCCATCTTCCAATAGTCCCTGATGCCCTTACTAATCAAGAATCTGTCAATCTGCACCTAAATATTACCCAATAACTTGGCCTCCACAGCCATCTGTGGCAATGAATTACACAGATTCACCACCCTCTGACAAAACAAATTTCTCCTCAGCTCCTTTTGAAAGGTACGTCCTTTCATTTAATGACATTATAACCACTGAATCCCCATATCAATATTCTGAGGGCTACCATTGATCTGAAACTAAAATGGAGTAGCCAAATGCACAATGTGGCTACAAGAGCAGGTGAGAGGGTAGGAATCCTGCAGCAGATAACTCACCTCTTAATTCCCCTATACCTGTCCACTATAAACAAGGCTCAAATCAGGAGTGTGATAAAATACACTACCCTAGGCTGGATGGGTGCAGCTTCAATAACACTCAAGAAACTTGACACTATGCAGAACATAGCAGTCTGCTTGATAGGCAAAAACTAATATTCTGGATAGTGGCAATCTGTACAAAAATATGATAATGCTGAAAATACACCGCAGGTCTGGAGAATCAAACTTTAATACTGCAGATCCAACATGAAAGGTCATCAACCTGAAGCATTGATTCTAGTCTCTCTCCACAGAAGCTGCTTGGCTTGCTGCGCATGTTGATTTTTTATATTCTATTGCTGCTTCTAACTACTGCTATTTTCTCCTCTATTATTCTCTCTCCATGCTAACATCAATTATTAATAGTCCTGCTTAAGGGTCTCCGAAAATACACGACTTTATACTTAACTATACCAGTTGTACTTGAATTATGGCACAGAGATGCTTTCCAGCCAGTTTTGTTTTTGTTTTTCATCATTAAATGAACAGTGGTTGCTGATTCATTATTCCCCATATTAATTTGGAAGCAGGAACATCATATTGTGTCTTTAATATAGGAAAGCACCCCAAATCAGTTCACAGAAAAGTAGCAAATATAGACTCAGAGTGAAAGAACAGTATATTAGGAAAGGTTACTAAAATCGTAATCAATGTCGTGGGGTTTAAGGAGAGTCTTGAAGAACAAATGGTAGCTGAATTTAAGAATGAACCCCGGAATGAAGACTGAAATGGCTGAAGGCAAAGCCATCAACTGTGAGTTGATGTGAATAAATTGGAATATAAAAGGAATATAATCAAAAAATTTAAGATGGAGTTGGGGTGGGGGGGGGGGGGGGGGGGGAATTGGTGGGTGTGAGGAGAATTTGTGGTGAGTTTGCACAAATTACATTTCAATTGACTAATTTATTTTAATACAATTGAGTGACATGTAAAATGAGCCATGGAACTTGTGGTGGTATTTAGTGCCATTTGCTTTACCAATAATTGAGCAAAATTTGAAAATACATCAGATTATCATTATATTTTTTCTTCCAAGAATTGGAAAAATTTCCAAGAACAAGATTTCTAAAAACAAAATACTTTGGAAGGTTTATTCAGTCAATGGCAATATTTCTACTTTTAGTGCTCCAGAAATTCCATACTATTCGCTAAAACGTAAACATTTAACATTAACTGATTTTAAAATCTGTGATGTTTCTCTGTTATTTAAGCAGAGGTGTACTTGGAGGATAATTAGTGTAGTTGCACTGGTCTTCACCACAAGGGATACAGAACAGTTTTGGATGTGCCTTGGCACAAATGCATAACCCGATTCTTGATCACAAGTTGAGATCAGTGCGAGATTCTTATTACCCAAGAGGATTCTCCCATTCCTGTCTGAGTTTGCATTTGCTTTCGATTTAGTGTTAAACAGCATTTAAAGATGCTGGTTGATAACCTGGAAACACCAGGGACTGCAGATGCTGGAATCTTAAGCTTCTAAACGAAGTGCTGGAGGAATTTATCAAGCAAGGCTGCATCATTGACTTTTACTTTGGACTTCAGAAATACAGCGTAGAAACAGACCTTTTGGCCCACCAAGTCTGCACCGACCACCGAACACCCCGTACACTAGCACTATCCTCAGCACTAGGGATAATTTACAATTTTACCGAACCCAATTAACCTACAAGCCAGTACGTCTTTGGAGTGTGGGAGGAAACCGGAGCACCCAGAGAAAAGCCACGCAGTCACAGGGAGAATGTACAAACTCCATACAGACAGCACCCGTAGTCAAGATCGAACCCAGGTTTCTGGCATCTAAAGGCAGCAAATCTACCGTTGCACCACGGTGGACAGACTATGTTTCAGCTGACGTAGTGTCCAGACCTGGAACATCGCCTGTCCATTTCCCTCCACAGCTGCTGCCTGGTCCGCTGAGTTCCTCCAGCACTCTGATTGATAGTCATAGAGCGATACAACATGGAACAGGCCCTTCTGTCCAACTCCTCCATGCCTACCAAGCTGCTGCATCTAATAAATATGTTTACTTTTTTATTGAGAGGTAGGCACATATGCCACTTGTTCCTAACATTAAAATTTGTACATATATCCAAGCAAGCAAGCTAATATTATTTTCTATTCTTAATTGTATGTCACAATCTTCAGATCTGAGACATTTAACTGGAGGATAATTGGAGCAATGTAAATTACAATAACAAAACTGTACAGGAATAATTTGCTGATGAAGAGACAAATTTAATCTCAAACTCCTATTTGAATCTTACATTTTAAGTGTATTTTGTATATATATCTTGATATATATTTTGATATAAGGGGCTGCACGGTGACGCAGTGGTAGAGTTACAGTGCCAGAGACCCGGTTTTGATCCAGACTACTGGTTGCTGTCTGTACAGAGTTTGTACATTCTCACCGTGACTGCGTGGGTTTTCCCTGGGTGCTCTGGTTTCTTCCCACACACCAAAGATGTACAGGTTCATAGGTTATTTGGCTTTGGTAAAAATTGTAAATTATTCCTAATGTGTAGGATAGTGCTAGTGTATGGGATCACTTGTCGGCATGGATTCAGTGGGCCGGAGGGCCTGTTCCCACGCTGTATCTCTCAACTACGCTAAACTAAACTAATATGCTTAGCAAATGATATTAGCAAGTTGATTTTCATAGAAGATAACTAACGTTCTTAAATATCAAAGTTCCCCAAAGAACAAATTTATATCTGTAATAGATTAAAAGTCATCATGTGAAAAGCACAATCTGCATACCTATTATAATTGATATTTTGCTGTCCTGCGTCATATTCTTCTTACGCAGTTCCATACTCAAGGATGACCAACTTCCACTCCAATGTTAAGGTTCTGAGCTGGCTAACTCGGGAACTATAGATGCTTCCATGGATGGGGCAGACAATGGCTAACAGAGCAAGCAAGTGGGTATTGGTGAGGAGATGCACTCCTTCTTTTGTTTATGCAAGGCCTTTACATGCCAGAAGTCAGTGGAGATATTGCATTACATCAAGGAGATTTTGAGCACATCATTGACTCTTTTCCTCTATCTGCCTGGAAATATATTTCCTTGACAGAGCTTGGGATAGAGTTTTGGGAATCTGGTGCTAAGCATATGAATGAGATGTCCTATTCAACGTGGGTGGGTGGACCGTAATACTGACGATGTTGACCTGGGAGAGGAAAACGGCTTTGGTTTGCTTGTCCTTCCACTGAATTTGGAGGATTTTGCAGATATAGCATGGGCTATCTTTAACAGTGCATTCTCTAGGTAGTCCAGGTCTCAGAAGCTTTTAATAGGGCAGGGATCACTGCTGCCTAGTGGACCTTGAGTTTTGAAACTTGTCTGATGTCTTGATCTTCAAATACCATTTTCCTCAATTGTCCAAAGGCTGAGATGGCACTGTGAAGTAGGTGGTGAATTTTCGTTATCAATATCTGTCTTCATTATGGGATTCTCCTAGGATTGGGAATTGGCCTCTGTTTCCCAGAATCTTGCCATGAAACATAAGGCCCATTCTCTTGTATGCTTCACTCCAACGATCATCAGTGACTTGGATATGGCCTCTCAATGTGCATAAATGCAAGTCCCATTTGTATTTTGCATCGTGACTAATGAGACTTGTGTAACTTTGGTTCTGGTGTCGTCACCCAAGGTTAAAGAGCTTCCCATTAATTCTGAAGGTTAGCTGCGCTCAGGCAGGAAGTTTGTTGGAGGTGCACTGCGACATTGTGCCAAGAAGTATTGATGAAAGCATTGGGGCAATGCTGCAGCTTTATTTTACTGATTCATTCTTGTTGACACATTGATTAGTATCACTGCTTGCTTTGCATTGTGGAGCAGGTGTATGATGCAGATGAATTTCTGTGGGCAGCCCAATTTGAAAATGGCGTTCCACAGTGTCTCTCAATTGATGGAGTCAAAGGCTTTGCTGGCATCAAAAAAGGCTATGCGTGTTTGATGGTGATATTCCCTTCATTTTTCTTAAAGTTGCCACATGAAGAAGATCTTGTCCACTGGGCCTCTGGATAGACAGAAACCATGCTATGATTTCATGAGTTGCACTAATCACTGGCAGAAGGTGGTTGTGGAAGACACTGACAAGACCTGCTCATGATTAATTTCCACAGTTGGCCTGTCTTCATTTTCAAAAATTGCTAATGATCATAGCATCTCTGTAGGCCCCTGGAAAATCCCCCCTTCTCAAGTATGACTGGTACTAACCACTGACTAATACCTAATTACTGCC
>JAXLNO010004698.1:134613-168803 GCA_038087875.1 Malacoraja senta
AGCGAAATGGAAACGCCTGCCCAATGTCCCTAAATTAGGGTATTTTCCTTTAGTTAGATGTTGTGATTGCTTAAATAAATATGGCTATTGATGATAGGAAACGAACGATTAATGACAAGTATTATATTCCCATTGAAAAAAAAGTGAACTACTTCAGTTACATGAAATATGAAGGAACTGCAGATGCTGATTTATACCAAAGATAGACACAACGTGCTGAAGTAAATCGGCCAGTCAGGCAGCAACTCTAGAGAATAAGGATAGGTGACGGGTCGGATCGGGACCCTTCTTCAGGCTGAGAGTAGGGGGTGGTGAGAAAAACTGGAGACGAGAATACGATAACGACGAACCGTCACCTAGGTGACGTCACCTATCCTTTTCCTCCAGAGATGCTGCCTGACTCGCCGAGTTACTCCAGCACTTTGTGTCTATCTTCCAGTTACGTATTTGTTCCTATCGACAATGTTCCATATTCCTATTATGTATATGCTCAACGTCAATAAGTCTATTGTAATTCACTCATCGGCGCCAGAAGCCTTGATCGCTATCAAGGTAGTTGAGGAAATTCCCGCTACTTGTCAAGAGTCAAGAGTGTTTTATTGTCATATGTCCCAGATAGAACAATGAAATTCTTACTTGCGATCGCTTCAACTCTTGTGGAGAAAATCAATAACAAATCTGCCAACCAGCAAACTCCGACGGCACGGCATCTCCAACGCCGGCACAGTAGAGAATTTGCAATTTACTTTCATTCATAAATTGTATTGTTAAGATATGAAGTTACAAATGTAGTGCCTATTGTGCTATCTCACCACACTTAAAAATAAGACATTCTTATTCTGTCACAGTGGTTAATATATTGTTTTGATTTAATGCAAATATTCGTTTTATCTGCAAAATTTGAATCAAATTAGGACTGATAATATGATTTATTAAAGGGCAATGAAAATGTTATTAACCTAGTTAAATTCTAAAAATCTTTAATTATCTCTCTTTGATCTTTGTAGAATTCCCTGTTATAATTTTATTTTGTGATTTCCATTTCTTACCATCTTTTAAAGTACGGATAGTGTGGAAGTCAAGTACACGATTTTAAGTAGGTGAAATCCACCCACGGGAATTAAATCGAGTTCCAATAAGGAACTAATTTTATCCATTTCGGATTTTCTATTAAACTGTCATTTACAAACTCTGGACTAATTTTGTTAACGTTCAAACGTGAGATTTAAAGATCGAATATTTTATGGTATGCCGCCTCAGAGCTGAATCTCAACCCTTTAATAGACAATACGGGCATCATCAAACGCTTTTCACCAACGCTTAGCTGAATGAAACAAAAACAATGAATAGATTTCGTTCGGTTTCTATTACCGAAAGTTTCAATAAGATACTCTTAAACTATAGTCTTACCAACTACTCCGAACTCTCAAATAATTCAGTCATTTTGACATCTTTGTGCCTAACAACATTCTTAATTTAATCTGCATTAAACTTAGATCAAAGTTGTAACTATGTTCTATACGAGCAAACGAGGAATAATATAAACGTGCCGTATAATGATGGCACATTCGATGCCAAATGAAATAAGTGTGCAGTATATGTTCTTTGAACTGACAATGCTTGGTGCTTTGGAGATCCCACCAGGCATTGCAGTTCTAATTATAAAGAACGCAAATTACCATCTGAGGGGGAAGGGAAAATCAAACGTTGCTTTTGATTTAACTAAATCCAAGATAAAAACTGAACCCCTTTAGATAAAACTGCGACTATTTTCTTTAATTAAATGGGGTGTACTACCCTTAGCCTACAATCCACAGATTATGCAAAGGGTTGGATTAACGATTAGAGCTGCATTCGTACAAATTGTTATTCCACCTGAATTGTTCTGCGCTCTAATGTTACCGAACGCATTGACGCTAAACTCCAGTAGGAGTTGTGAACTCTAATGAGGATCGGGTTAATAAATAAATCAGTACAACGTGACAGCTCTGAAGACGGAGCTCTGAACAGCAAAGTTACAAGCAGCTGCTGCCAGAGAGGAGACGCTGACTTTGGCGAGGCAACCAAAAATGAAAGAAACAATATTTGAGTAATTATTGTTAAACCATACACAACATCTCCATTATCCTTGTGGAGAGCAACCTCTGGTGAAAATGCAACTGGAATTAAAAGCAAGTCCAAGCACATGAAAAACATACCCAAGCAATTATCTGGTTAGCTCGTATTACTGACAATTTATTGCATTGTTGTTTATTGTATATTTATATGTTGTGTTGTTGTGTTAAGGTCCCTGTAAAGCTTCAGAAAGTAAGAATGTCATTGTTTTGTTCCAGATACATTTGACAATTATCCAGCTATCATTAAAGGGCGCTCATAAAATATCACAATGAGCAATAAGGAAATTGTTTCCGGTCACTTACTTCCTCCTTTAAATTTATTTCTAAAGGGTTCAGAAAAGAAAAGCAGTGTATAGACAAGATGGATTACAATTGATGACACCAAAAGTTGATGTTTGCTTCACCCAAATTGTATTATACATTGATTCTAAAACTCAACATGCTGTTTGCTATCCTAAACGTGCATATTAACAGGAATGTATCTTCTCTCGCTGTAACGTAAACCAAATCCAAAATCTTTTCACTAAGAATATGTACACGGATCCTAAAGAGATACGAAACAAAACTATGCATTATTTCCCCATCACAGTTCAGGTGTAGATCCAAATACTTCATTATTTGTCTTAAACTTAAAGTTGAGCTTTTAACATCCTTTATTAGTATCTGTATATAAACCTAGAAACCAGACACCATTGTGCCAACAACAGGGAAAGAAAAAAAAATCCTTGCCTTTGTATTGTGGTTTCCTGGCCTAGGTCAACCCAAATGCTTTCTGACCAAATACCATTTTGTATTCGCTGTTGCAATGTTGAAAGCATAATGGCCAGTTTGTATGCAACAAGCTCTCACATGCAGCAGAGTATTAATGATGTGATCATCCTTTTTTTAGGACTGGTGAATGAAGGGGAAATATTGCTCAAAGGACCTGGGATAACTCTCCTGCTGTTCTTCAAAATGGCACCATAAGATCTTTTCACATTCACAGAGAGAACAGATGGGGCCTTTCTGTAAGGTCACATTTGAAAGACAGCATCTCTGTCAATGCAGCACTCCATCAGTGTTGCACTGGAGCATTCGCCTGGACTTTTATGATCAAGCCTGTGTCATGGGACTTCACACATGAATTTTTAAGTCCCAGGTGAGAGTGCTGCATGCAAACAACACTTAAGGATTCTTTTTTGAGGAGGCACAGGTATGATAAACACATACGAACTTGGTTCAATTAAAAACAGAAATGGCCTACTTATGTACAGAGCTACGAACCAATCTCCATCAAAAATGCCTCTGTAGACAAAATTCTGGCTCCAACTATTTCATCCATTGAGTTTGGCATTTCCCTTCAGTAAAGTAGAAAATAAATAAAACCAATTTAGGAAAATTAAAATATATACACCTTTAAAAATCCCATGAGAAATGGTCTCATCATTTGATTAGATAGGTTTGCCAGAGTTTACATTCCTGCTGCTCCAGGAGAATGCCTGAAGGTAGAGATACTAATGCGGGATGCAGTCTTTGTTGGTAACACAGCCGGGCAGTCATTGAAGTGTGCTTTAAATATGGACAATACTGTTCCAACCACTGGAACTGACCTGATTCGAAACACTAGCATCCCTCCTCATATAGCACCTTCAGACATCATTTCAAAGAGTAATTTCATGACAGTAAGCATGCAGAACACATCTCAAATAATGCACAGATTAAATCACAGTCATGTACATCGTATCCGGGGTCAAACGATTGAGTACCAATCTTCTGATCAACACAATACAAAAATTTTAGCTGTTTGGTGAAGTGAACAAATCATTTCATCCTGCTCACTCATGCCCTTGTTGAAACAATTACATTCTCTTGTTTTTCTATTGATCGAAGCTACAATGTCTTTCTGTTTCATGAAAGTTTAATCCACATTAAACAAACCTTCACTTAAATAATTCCTCCTCAACTCTTTCTTTTGCCTACATTCCTGATTTAACTACCCCATCTGACATTATAACTGGTAAGTATTTACCAGTTACAAAATTGTTCCCCAAATATAATCTCCTCTGGAACTTTAGTGTACAACACCCTGTTCAATGACTCCGAATG
This sequence comes from Malacoraja senta, assembly GCA_038087875.1. Classification (NCBI taxonomy): domain Eukaryota; kingdom Metazoa; phylum Chordata; class Chondrichthyes; order Rajiformes; family Rajidae; genus Malacoraja; species Malacoraja senta. The sequence continues at coordinate 138,816 of JAXLNO010004698.1, forward strand.
TTATACAAAAATGATGTGCTCAAGGCTTGAACACTGTACCCTCACCCAAGGGTGTCTTTTCTCCTACTTAACTACAACTACTATGTATGACATTAAATAACTTACTGTTTGACTTTAAGCCTCAATCTATTCTCTTCATTGTAATCCATCCAATTTCACTGAATTATTAATGGTACTATGTGTTTCCCTTTAATTCCCTAACCTGTCAGTAACCCAAGTACACATTTTTTTGTTTTTCAATGCAGCCTCATCGAGCTGAAATCAACAAATTTCCCTTCACCTGCTCTACCTACATTTCGTCCGCAATACTCAAACTATGTGTACACTGCTTCCTTTTTTTTAGCATTTGATTTCAATATTCAGATTATTTTTAAACAAAGTATTGAAAACTTGATTAATACTGTTCTTTCCTAACTATGAAAATTGCCCACCTTAACCTTTCTCTTTGGCTCCTCCATTTTAAATACTGGTTGTTTATACTGTACTAAAAACTCAAGCACTATCTGAGTTCTCATTGCAGACTATTATTTTCATCCTGACATGTCATACCTTCCCACCTTTTAATTGCTTCACTCCAAACGCAAAATAGAAAGTTTGAATTTAAATGACACCTTATTGCATCTGTACAAAAGTGTCAATTATCTGTGAATACAGGAAAATTTGGCTGTATGCAAAGAGAAGTGACACATTTGTAGAGATGCAATTTTACACATTATGTGTAAAATAACTGTTTTACACATTATGTGTAAATTTGCATGTCGAAGAAAACACAATTATTTTACACATTATGTACTCCAACAAAGGACGATGCGATGGACAATGCTATTACAATATGGTTGTTTAATCAAGAGAGAGATACTGGCCAAGACGCGGTTGGGGAGCTTTTCTGCTATAATGCTGGTTAGTTGGAGGTATATTGCTCCTAACTAAATGGATCACTTTATCAAGGAAAATATATTTCCAATAACCCGCTTTACCATTCCCATCCTGGAATGGCATTTCAACCGACCATCTTCCATGCAGCGACAATAGCGCTGCCCTTGACGCTTAAAGAGATTGGTGCCTCTGAAAGGACAAATAAATTGTCCACCCAAAACCAAGGCTAAAATATCAAATGATGCGTCCACTATTAACGAAATGTGGGCTACACCCAAAATAGAATTGGGGCTCGCATTGTTGACTCAGCATCAAATATAATCTAGGCCAATACACGCATTTCCTTGGAAGCTTCCGAACGGCTTTCATATGATCATCCCGCAGTTCAACCTAACCCAATTTAAGTAAAATGCAATATGCGACATTAGACCCTAGTGCTGCTTTGTCAGCTTGTATATTGACTGTATCTGCACTGTTTCTCTGGACTAAATATTGATGTAGAGACCTTCAAATATTTGATGTACACAGTGAGCGACATGTTTTACAATCTGACTTCAATGTGAAACAATCAGAATTCCGAACCATGTTTCATACCTTGCAGAATACACCAGGGAACGGGGTACAATTTGAAATCAGCTCGGTGCCTGCGTTTTACTACGTTTTATTCATAAGGTAATTATTGTGGCTTGTTTAACATCCATTGTCCACTATGAACAGACGATTTCTAAGTGCAATTGAATCGAGAAATTGGATCTGATGTTTGCTTTCATATTATTTCTAGAACAAAATATTTTATTAACTGTTCCTTTTTGAAACAATTTAGCTGGGAATAAGATTTGGATTCAACACTGAAATCCAATTGTTCTGATAATGATTACAGAAATTCGGGTTGAAAATGCTGTTTATTATCAGTGCTATTTTCTGATGCTTGCATTTGATTTAGAGCATGGGTCAGCTACGTTCATGCCGCTTGTCAATCAGGCAGCGGGTCAGGTCCGCTGCAGTAAATTAAGGATGTTGTCCACAAACAGCCCGGATCGCGCGCGCGCATTGAGGATGATCATATCTGAGGAGTACCATCGACGTTTCTGCCCGGTCGTTTTTTTAAAAATATACTCAAGCCATTAACGACTCAGGTGATTCTTGATACTCGTTTGGTTTACCGTGCATGTTGTCTTTCGTCTTGCATTTTTGAAGGGGATACTTACCGGAGATTTGTTTTAAAGCTGCACGCTGCACATTAATCCACATGCGTTTTACAAATCATTGCCTCTGTTCATACCTTTCTCCCCCCCCCCAAATAAAATCCCCAATGCTATAGAAACGACGGCGCCCCACTCAATGTGACCTTTCACAGGCTGCAGTCACCTACAGTTTCGTTCAATTCGAATCCATTCCAAAGATCGAGTTACATTTGACGACTCGTGAAATTGATCAATGAAACTATTAGCATCACCAAAATAATCTTTAGAGGTTATTCTAACACTCAAGATGCACGTGTGCTCGTACTCATTCTAAATTTCAAGATTCCTATTAACACTTTGGACCCGCTTTTATGTCCGTGTTAATTGTCCCACTGTTCATCAACAACGTAATCATTATATTATGCAGTTCATGTTTTGCTATGTGACCTAGTATCTTACCTGAAATAATTTCCCACATTACTCCAGTGAGGGGACAGGATACTGACTGCCCACTCGTCTGTCCAGTGCCGATGTTGCAACGTCAAACAAACTTTCGTCAGATAATAGCTCTTGCAGCTGAAGTGCCTATAGAAGTTCTCCCTTTCTTTTTTTTTCAATGAGGCCTGTGGTCAGTACTGATTAATAACTTTTCTCTCTCTCTCTGTTGTGAAGTGCAGGCCCATTGCAGAACAATAGAAATGCCCTATGACCAAGAAAAGACTCGACCTTGTGCTATTTCATTGTGTGAAGCTGAGAAAGGTCTTTAGGGGAGAGACCCTAAGCACTGACCCGCATATCTCCCGCAGACACTTCATTCACACAGCTCGACTTGCAGTCGCCCGAAACACAATTGTTTCACCACAACAATGTGCAGATTTTTGTTATAAACGTAAAATCGTTGGTTTATTATAATGAATGTCGTACGTTATAGTATATATCTTGTTTTAGTTTCCATTTGTACCCTTCAAACGGGCAGGTGTTTTTGCGAATTTCGCCTTACTGCGAAAGTACTAGTTCTTTCAATATATATTTTACCTATAGGATACACCCCTTTAGATACTCTGCAAGAAGTATTTTAAGTGATCAACCAAGAAAGGTAAAAAAAAACATTCTGAAATATCTATTTGTAAGGTGTATTTGTTATGTTGACATCGCCCATATTATGTTTCCGCATTTAAATTGAATTAAATGCGGCAAATTTACCAATAGCATGATTCAATTCCTTAATATGACTATTGTATATTACCTGAAAGCGTTGTAACCAATATTTAGCTGGTCATTTTTATTCAATAACCTTACGTTTCGATTTTGAACTATTTCAATTTGATTTGACATAAACCGAATAGACAACGTGTTAAACCGAAGCATATTTTCTTCGGAATATATTCCTTTTTTTTTCTTGTTTGTTTAGAAAGCATTAAAAGATTACCCATCAAATGCGGTCCAGCTGACCAATGGGGGACCCTTCAGAACAGTTCGATGTTCACACCTCTGGAATAAGATTAATGAACCCTAATTTGACGTCATGGTAATTCATACTTCCAAAACTGAGTTTAAAAAGTTACTCAATGCAAATTCCTAAGTATTAAACGGATGGTTAAATCATATTTCCTTACACTTTATAGTCAGATCTTTTTTTTAAACATCATTTGAAGATATTTTGACGTAGAGTGTTTTGTACTACACAGAATATTGTGTGAACATGCCAAACTCCCTTCTACAGTTCAAAGTATCATTGTAAAGTCATTGAAAATGGCATTGAGTTTAAAGTCATTTAGAAGTACACTCAATGCGGTTATTTCGAGCCACAATTGTTCCTATTGGACGCATAGGCAAATATTCCGATTGCGTGCTGTATGTATTTTAAGACATGGAGGCCTGACCCTTCTATACAATCCGCTGTATTTATATGCAAATATTCCCGGTGCTTCTTGATGTCAGTGCAAACCCGTCGAAGTAAACAGTAAAAAAACATTAAAGTTTGCTGCAATAGGGTGTAGGGTGTGTCTCAAAGATAATTGATAGGAGTTTACTTGCGTGGCAGAGCTATTAAAGTTGTGTGTTTTAAATATCCACCAATATTTCAAAGTATCTGTAAATATTGCTCAGCGCGTGTGTATTGCATGCATGTTCTACACATTATACTTAGCTTTTACATCCTCGCTATTATTCCATACCCCAGCTGGCCTCGGGCTTGTAAAGAGGTTTGAGGTGTGTTACCCGAATAACATGGAAAAGCAAAAAGAAATTCATGCATTGTGAGTGCGAGGTAAATGCCAGACACACTACAATTCAACCTTGAGCATCGCCATTACAAAAAAATATTGCCCTAAATGAAAACGTATATAATTAATATATAATTATATATTTCTTACTAAATGTAAGATTGGCCAATACTGTTGTATTTAATGGAAGGCCACACTCAACTGTTCCGCCCGTGTTCCTCAAATGATTTGGTTTTCGTTCTTGAAGCCAGGTTTGAAAACAGGGATAGTAAATATCATTTTCATGCAGGGGATGGCCATGAAAATACAGCAAATAGCATAAACAATGGTGGCTGCCGGGATCCTGAGGCATAGATTTCCAAATCATGGCACAGAGATTCTGAATAGGGCTGAAAGGGGCGTATTATAATGCAGCCTATGTTGAGGGGAAATTGACATGTCAAAGATATACAATAAAAACGCATCAGCTTTGAAACCATTGCCAGTGACAAAGTCCCTGTATATAAAAACAGGCATGGTGCTTGTTACGAGGTGAATGTATGTACGAATACAATAATAATGGTGCAATCTGTAAAGTATCCGCAGTTAGGGGTCATTTTGTTAAGGACGTCCTTGCTGAAGAAAGACGATGACTGACTCTGGAGGGTAACAGTATATGCTGAAACGATTTCCCAGCTCTGTCGAAGCAGCGTCATTCAGTCTACCGCCGTCAATTGAGGCAGCGCGAAGGCCTTCTATGCGTACAACTAGGCAACGATTAGAAAATACAATGTAAATAAATTTAATCGCTTTAGATTAGAAATCGTTCATTTCCTGTTTATAATCCCGCATTTGGAGTTATCAATAGCACGACGATGTCGCCCAGAACATGGATTAAGAACCAGACTTGGATTTAGAAAATTACCCCAGCCGGTAGGCTGATCTCTTTATCTTAACAAACGACAACAATAGTCTTGCTAAACGGTGTATTACCAAAAATGCTGGTTTAAAATATTTGTTGATCAATATATAATAAAGGGTAAAAGATGTCAGCTCGCGTTGATAATAAACGTTTACTGTTTACAAATCAGACTACGTAAGTTCATTTGTGTTTTACCTATATATATATATATATGATCATATTAGTTCACCTCCTAATACAACTATATGATAGAATTATAAATATTGTTATAACCATTGAGATACAAACTCAATATTCTTGGGACATTGAGTTTGTAACTCCATGGGTTTCTGCGCGGCTATACGGTTAGAAAAAAAACCGATTTTCTAACTCAGCATTCTGCGTGGTCGTGGTAATACTTCCAATCCATTAACAATCCTCATTCCATTAGCCTGTCCATAAATTCATATTAGGTTGAAACTGCAAGTTGTCGTACCAGGGCAGGTTTTAATTTGCTTTTCCGAAACAAATTCTGTGTTCCGCAATTACACCTGGCAGAAAACATGGAAAAGTGTATTTTTCAAAGCGATGCATCTGGGTCTTAAGTGCACAATGAGTGCAGTCAGTAGTCTCTTTCAGAGCCTAGAGCGAACACCCCGCCCAGTGCAACTGCGCTGGGCTTTTCGTCAAATCAAATACACCCTTTGTTGCTGCTATAAAGTAAATGTATCGGACACGATCTTCCAATTATTATGAAACCTCCTTGTGGGCTAGATCCTTAACATTTGCTGCATGGGCTGGAAAACTTGCACATTTATACGAGATTGAGGGATCGAGAAGTGTTTTAGAGCTTTCAAAGCCGGGTGTTGAGACACAAAAGATGAAGCCGGGAGAGAGAGATAGAAATAAACCTTAAGTGCGAGGGGGGAAAAAATCCCTACGTTTGGAATTGGGAAATACACATCAAGTCTGCCGAAGGCAGCGGGAGCCTGGGAGAGAGTGACTGATTTAACTCATTGTGATGCATGGTGCGACCTGCCCTCTTTTGAGGGAAAAAAAGGCATGCTTTACTGAGCTGGGAGCATCTGACTCAGAATGAGAGAATGCAATGCGCTCATCCCGCTATTTCAACACCTCTCCCAGAATGTGCAGACTGCTGACAAAATGCTCCGCCGCCGCAAGCCAAGATATTTGTTACCATTGTCCCACGTTATGGATGTGCGACAAGTACGGAACGGAAGAAGACGGTTTAATGAGAAGACATTAATTCAATTGTAAGGTGCGTGTTTCTGTTCTAAGCAATTTATACATTGAACAACACACAATGTGCCTCTTTCCTTTGCCCAACTGGTTCACTAAGAGGTGAATGACTGCAATTTTCTCGTGGAAAAAAAGGGACATTTTCGGCAGGGACGGCGGGCGTTGCGGGAATAGGGGCGGTCTGCACCGCGGGGAAAGACTGGACCTCACGCATACTTTCACCCCTGTTCATACAAAGATTTCGAATTATTTTCGTGCTGTGTGTAGCTAAGATTGGAACGTATATATTTGTTTCCGACCTGCTTATCTTCCTGTCTGACGTTTAGTTTAGGTGCAGAATTAATCCCATCCTTTGTGCGCGCTCGCACCCCCACCCTCCCAATCCCACTCCTCTTCATCTTGACCTTGTCGAGTACGCGTCTCCTGCACTCCTGTGGTCAGTCAGTGCTGTCGTTTGTTAAACATTTTCTTTTGATTTGAAACTCTTTGCAGAGCGGAATCAATCTTATTTTCTTCGAAATGTGTTAGGTTTCCTTGTTCTTAGGAATCGCCCTGCTTACGAGTCGTGGACATAAATCAGTGAACCCACCCCCCAAAAAAATCACAAGTAAAACATGCAAATCGCCTTTGCTTTCTTTGTCTATGGTGCTGAAGCAATGGAAGCTGGTTTTGAAAGAAAAAAAATGGCGAGTCCCATTGTAACTAGACTATTTTCTTCCGGTACAAGTACTTTAGTGAAGAAATTCTACAGAACCGGACCTCTTTTCATTATTCTTTTGTGCCCCTCTCATTTGAAGAAAGTGACATTTCAATCGATTACATAGCACACGGAACTGCAATTAACGGGGTACCTTTTTTTTAGGTCCACTATCCCGGTTTCGTAGATTTGGCCTGTTTTGTTCCTTGCTTCCCCTTGACTGACTTATCCTCCCAGGATTGTCCTAATTGTTTTGCCTGCTTCCCATCAACTTAGTTGCCTAGAATGTTTTACTACTTCACCAGGAGAAGCTACAATTAGAGTTCAAAGTATAAAGGGAAAGGCATATGGTAACGATGGATACCAATCTTCAATGGCAATAATGTTTAGAGAAGCTAAAATGTGTTTCGGAGCAATTTCTATAGCGCTGTCCTTATTTCCTTTAATCAACTATGAATATATTAGGAATCTTTTAGTGGACGTTCTATTAATTGAAATAGCCTTGTTTACCAAAAAGAAAAGAAAATAAGGACATTCTAACATTATCTGAATAAAATCAGATTTACTATTGCCATATGTACTCCATTTATTTCTGTTATTAGTGGATGTTAATTCCTAAATATTATATTTTGAAAAATTAACAATCTTTTTTCGCAGTTAAGGCCTTTGTTTAACAACAGATAACTTGACCAAATATACCATTTGAAAATGTGTATTGCAAAGCTTCGTCTTTTAAATGAAGCTATACTACATATTGCCAACGAGGATCACGATCCGTCCACCGTATACTATCAAAAATACTGCAACGATTACTCCGCGGGGATAAAGTTATCTGCAAAAATAAACGTTTGAAGTGTAATGTGAATATGATCATCAGCTTGGGGCACATGATCACCAGCTTTCTCTGCAGGACCATGGACAACGATCCAGTTATGACTTTCTGTCCATTTGACAACGCAGCCACCGCTGTTTACCAACCCCCTCCCCCCATTTATAAAGCGAGTAAATTGATTGTTGGAAACGATCTGCCAACACGTTTTACCTGCTTATAGATTTACATGCACAAAAACTGACGTTCGTGCGTGGTATGTGCGCGGTTACTTCTCCTGATGCACAATCTGTGTGCATGTGTTGGTGGGATCACGGCGGTCTGCCCCAATGTGGGCCTCTCAGTTCGGACCTGTTTGCCCTCACCGACTCTGCGTATTTCTATAGCGCTCTGCTCATACTCTGGGAGACAAGGAGTCAGTAAAGTACTCAATGCCCACCCACAGCAACCCCCCGCCCCTCCTCCTCCCCCGCCCGCCCCTCTCGCAACGCAACCACCACCCTGCGCCGCCACCTCCGCATCCCCTCAGCCACTGCGAAAGTCTCCCTCTACGAACTGAATCGGTCTGCATCAAGGGCATGCTCTGGCGCATTACCTAATTCAAGAAATGGAAAGGCAGTTCTGCATCAAATGGGTACGTGTGCTGTGGGTGTACATAGCGGTGCCTGAGTGCACTTTGTGTATTTACTGTTTGCATCTATTGGAGTGTTTAAAAAAAAGTTGTTAGTTGTCAGTACACATTCAGAAAGAACGGAAACCATGTTCGCGAAGAACTGGGTGAAATGACACGACGTTATACAGTCATTCCGGAACTGTGTGTGCATGTGAACGGAGGGCCGTGCAATCTTTAAATGCTAGGATCGTTATTAACTGTCTTTCATGGCTTGCACGGTATTCCAGTGCCATCAGGCGACGCTGTCGCGATAGTCAGGGTAGCGCGAACACGAGGACAGTCTGGGTCTACTGAGTAGGCTTGGTTATATGGTTATTTCCACATTGAGACCCGACATGGGTAACCATAAAACTGGTTACTGCCTTCACGACTAATTGTGCCTTCGTCCAAAGACGTGTCCCTTGGACTGGAATGAAGTTATAAACAATTTTATGAAATTGCTTTGCAAGAGGTACAGCGCAGTCATGGGAATAGCTGGACTCCAACGCTCGATATGAGCCACTTTTTTTCTATGCGAATGCTTCTTTTTAAACAAAAGCACCAGTTTGGACAGTGTAGATCCCTTAGCCTGTTCCTACGTATAGATCTAGTATAACGTTACTCGTTGATTTGAAAAGCGTTTTAACAGTGACCCGAGGGCTTTGTTATTCGCCTTTTTCTTAAGCAGTATGGATTATTGCAAACCCTCGTGTACCCCACCCACTCCCTCCCGCTCCTCTTACCCTCAGCCCTGCTCCAGGTAACTGAGATCCTTATTAAGCAGCATGTGTAAACAAATGATCAAAAAAAGCAAATAATCGTAAATATTCACTGAATTTTTTCCAAATGGCCTTAGTCAGAGAGGAAGTAGGCGCGGGTTACCTTGAGGGGGAAGGTGCAGGAAAACTGCCGATCAACGGCCGCCAGAGGGGATAACTGCATTTATCCCCCGTTTTGAATTGGCATCGCTTTCGCTTGTTGAATTTCAAAGGACTGCTTGAGAGCAAATGTCTCCAGGTGTGAATGGCCGGGAGAGGACTAGGTGGGTGCTGCCGTCCCTGGTGGGGCGGTGGAGCCCCACAAGGCCGGGCGATGCTGAGACCCGCAGCCTCTCTCCACGCTCTCAAGGACATGGAGCTGATCAGGAGTTTTGGAGCCAGCATCTGCCTGCCCGCTGACGTCATCGGCCCCATGTAATCCTCTTGTGCTAAAAGCAGATCCTTATTTATTTGGCTCGAGAGCCATTAATCTCTAAATCTGGATCAGAAGCACGAGGGGAAAGGACTGCAGGAGACCACTCCGGCTCGACCATGCCGCCAAGAAACGGGAAGAGATACTCCCACCCTCTGTGCCACCGACCGGGAATGCGGTGCATGGAAAGCCAACGTTTACATACATAGAGGCTGTGACATTATTTCCCTTTATTTGCCGAGATTATATATGAGTCTGTTGGCCGATTGCAGCTCCAGCCTTCCTGAAAGACGTGCATCTGACACGTGTGCAGCTAAACTTCGCTGCGCTTCGATTCCAAGGACGATCTCTTGGTTTGATGTTTGCTGATGGTCTTGGCCTTAGAAAAAGCCACCATCGCCACCCAGTTCCCAACCAAATAAAACCCGCTCGCTGCCGCTTTTTTTTTGTTAGAAACTCAGTCACTCCATAGGTTTCCTGCTGCTCACTGCAGGAGAGTAGTTTGCGATGCTCCGTGTGTGTTCCCGTCCGACTCACTCACTGATGCGACTGAAGGCTGTTAATGGCAAAGACCCCCCTCCTCCTCCGAACAGGCGTTTTATTTATCTGCACACTACAAGCGTTTCTGTGAGTTGTTTACCGGCGTGGAACCACCGATTCGTTGAGCTTTTGTTTAGTGCCTGGACGGCTAAACCTTGAATGTTTAAAGAAATGCCTTTGTTGTGTCTTTTACCTTGCCCTTTACCGTGCCCGATGGCCACCGAGAATCATATCTCCTTCCTAATTCCGTGCTGTTTGTATTCTTTATAGGCGACCCTTCGCTCCCGACTTGGCCCGACCGAACCCCCGCACTCCACAGAGGGCGAAACGATCAGTCAAGAGGTAACATCCACCAAGCGCTTCCTCTCAGCATGCCAGTTCTAACGTATGTGTCAAAAGGAAGAGAGGGGGGAAATGGTCAACACAAAGACTCTCAAAGGCTTTTCTTCGGCGCGGATCTAAAGCACGGATCTTCTGCAAGGGTCAGTCATCACTGCAGGGATCGTTCTTCACTGCTGCCATGGGTAAACTCGTCCACGCACTTCCCCCCTGAGCACCGGGCCCTGCTCATTGATTTTCATGGAGATGTGCTTTGGTTTGTGTGTTTTTTTTTCTCATATATTATATATTTAAAATGTGATAATATTTGCCGCAGGAATATCCAAATCAGCATCTGCAGCTCTGCGGAGTGGCAAGTGTCTGACCAGATGGGCCGCCCTGTACACAGGGGACTGGGCAGGTGCCCCATCTACTGCTTTTGCGCACTGCAGAGGGCGAGGGGGGGGGGGGGGGTGTGAAGAGCGATAGTGAGAAGTTACAAGAGAGGGAGACCAAAGGTCCATATAACCCTGCTTTTTTTTTTAACACAAAGTTGATTCAAGATAATCAAACAGTAAACTCAGTTTCTGTAAGTTTTATCATCATCTCCTCTCCCCTTCAACCCCACACAATATCATCAAATCGCCCTCGTGTATCTAAACGCGTGTGGTGGCTACAAGGTTTGTGGCCAGATCCTTTATTGCAGTGCATGCAAGCAACATTTCAGCACATCTCATCAAATCTGGACCAATCGCAGACTATTGGGATCAATTCTACGGTCGTTCCGTCGCAAAAAGAGCTCCCAGTCATTTCAACCGGACCTACCTCGGGAAACAGGCAGAATGGCTGCAATTTACATTACGGGCAGTTTAGCGAAGTGAATGCAATCAGCAAAAAAAAAAAAAAAAAGATTAATGTTTACATCTGTTTACGCATTCGGTTGTATATTTCTCTCGCAATGCCACCGAGTGAACCATGTGTTTTGGAATTGATGATTAATTCTTCCTCTTTTTCCTTCAAGCTGATGGCAGACTCGAGCTCTCCGTGTTCACAGCGGACCTTGATTTAATGTCATACAATTAAGGCACGCGGTGAATGCCAAGAGCCGAGCCACTGACTGCACTTTACCAGCAACTTGACCAAACTTCAAATCAGATCAACCTCACCCCCAGCGCCAAACTGCCCCCAATTGGCCCGCACCCACTTAAAACCCAGTGAAACGGAACATTAAAAAAAGAGGACCAAATTACCCGCATTCACATCAAAGGGACGATACATCGTGGAAAACGCTATTGATAGGTACTCCAATTTTTTCGTTATCGTTTATTTATATAAGGATAATAAAACAGTGCGATTTCATTTGTAGCAATTTGGCGTAAACTTTCTAATGTGATTACTGCCACAGTTCCACGACTGCAGAAATGTCTCTATAAAGGTGCAATGACTATCAGACGATGACAGTGCTCAACGTAAATGAAAGCCACTCGGTGTCACAGCGCCCCCGACAGAGCCATTCTTGCTTGGACTAGGTGCGCACGAACTGACATTGCCTTCAGTTTCCTTTGAAATCAGGCCTCAGAATGTGTCTCGAAAATAGGAGCCCTCTAACTGCGATTGTCATGCAGGAGGCCCCATTGAAAGTGTTAATTGACAGATGTGTGTAGTGACTTGGCCCTCTGTAAATAACACAATACACATCACCTTTTAAAATCCAAACTCCCACATCTGCAGCACAGTGTGCTCCCGACGAGTCCTTTCTTTTACTTACTGGCCTGGGTAGTCAGGCACTAATTGACTGCTGCCTCCAGGCGCTGCGTGGATTGTGTTTTGCCTGCTCAAAGATGGCGAAAGAGCGAAGTTTTTAGTATAATGTGATTATTTCTTTGACGAATGGATTTTTGGAAAGAATACAATAGGAAACGGCTGACAGATGTCAGTGAATCTGTTCAACCTTCGTTACAATCAAACGCTTTCGGAGGAGTGGCGAGACCGCTATTCACCCCACTAAACTGACAGGAAGCTTTTGTTAAACCATCTAAAGAGAATAATCAGTATTCGCACAACACTCCGGCGGAGGTTTGCAAAGCTTGTGGAAAATACATGGCATGTTTTAATCAATTGCATCATAAAATAATTTTAAAAAGCAAGAGTAATTAATTTGGGGTAGTGAGAATTTAGGCTTTCCGAAAGCCGTGGCGCAGAGCTTCAACTGGGAACCAGCGCGTATAACTTATAAGCACACGGATGTAAATTTCTCCGTATTTGGCTTAAACTGGGCTGTTTCAGCCTAACTTTGGACAGTTTGACCAGCCAGATAGAAATCTGCAGAGGCGAAACTAAATAAATAAAATGATCCTAAACGACGTAGGTTTAATTTCCCCAGGTAGGCCGGGCGCTGTTTGTCTTATGAGAAAGACCAGTCGCTCCCTAAAATGCCGCAGTTAAAGTGAGGCAATCGATTCCAAATAATTGGTCAACTCGCTTGAAAATATATTTATTATTTAGATCGAGCCTGTACCAATCAAGCGAAATCTCTCGGTACACTTCCATTATATATACATATATACATACATACAATATCTGAAATTAATGGAGACGCATTCAACAAATAGCGTTGAACTCCTGTTATAGTTTCTGAAAACCCGACCCTAAACGTCGCCTATTCATGTCCCCCAGAGTTGCTGCCTGATCCGCTGAGTTGCTCCAGCACTTGTGTCTTTTTTGTAAGTCAGCACCAGCAGTTCCTTGTGTCTACAATTTTAGCGAACTGTTTTCTAACGTGAAACGGACCATTTTAATACCACTTAGTGCCACTCTTACCCAACCTCCTAATAACAGTAGGGAATATTTTGGAAACGTTTTTCACCATAATCCGTCAAACAAGTAAAAAACATGCTCATCTAAATATCTATTTAGAAATCCGCTCGCCAGTTCTACAGCAGACTTGATAGGATTGTGTTATTTTTACATGTTTGCAAATACAGCTTTGGTTTCCTGCAATACAGCAGTGACATCACTTCTAAAGTACACTGTGTGTGTGTGGGGGGGGGGGGGGGGGGTGAGGTCGCGGAAGACACGACCATATAACTCACTCACTTGCATTGACTAATTCTATTTTGCATTTTCCTTAGATAGTCAAATCTAACAAGCGCCTTTTAAACAAAAATCTCCAGCATTACACCGATATCCGATGCTTGTTTTTAGCATACAGAAGAGGCATATACCTTTACATAATTCCATAAAAAGACGTGTTACTTGCTTCACGCGTTAGAATTTATGGGCAATCCGCCTGTCCATGTTAAATTATATTTCCTGACCAAATTGATTCAAATGAAGCGCCTAAAGGTGTCTGAGCTATCTTGGTCAAGTGAATTGCAACATAATAAGTCTGTGTGAGCATCAATAAAGGTTTGTTAAACGGACATCACGTCATAATGGCTTAGATTTCCAAAGCGAGACTCGTTATAGTTTGGAAATGAAAGAACTGGCCGGTTGAACGTCTATCGATTGACCGAGCCAGATGTTGCAGATTCCAGCTGCAAGACTCTCTCGCACCCTGTTCTTCCACTTTGTTCGAGGATTTGTCCTTTTGCACTGCGACTAGTAGCCCCCTGATTACAGACTTCACAACGATCAACGTAAGTGGTATCTTCATACCGTAACCAAAGCCTCGGGTACCGAAAGAGAGAAGCGGTTCGTCACAAACAGTTCAAAATAAGTTGCAGGTACCGTGACTGCCTTGCAATTCTGACACTGTTATATCTGAAGAAGGGCCTCGACCCGAAACGTCGCCTATTTCCTTCGCTCCATAGATGCTGCCTCACCCGCTGACTTTCTCCAGCAATTTGTCTACCTTCGATTTTCCAGCATCTGCAGTTCCTTCTTAAACGTTATGTTCAGTAGTTTTACCTGATAATGCTTTCCTGCAGGCAAACAATGACATTTTGCGGAGTTTCCCGATGTTGCGCTCACAGACCAGCGATTTACCGCCTGTTAAAGTAATTTAAGAAAAAAAACATTCTCGCATTGGAGGAAATTCGCGGAATAGTCGTCGTCCCCCCCCCCCCCCCCCCCCCATATATATTCAGGTCAGTTCTGCACTGTTTAAGGATATGGCGATCAACGCGCAGGAGGAGGGGTTGGTGTCTGGATAATTTATGTCCAACCTGTTATTGCTTATATAAAACGTACCAATATAAGCCCCGCGTGCATATATTATTTATTAATATATTATACACATATAGTGGGAATTCAATATTGCCATTAAAGAAATCAATGAACATGTGTTTCGTTAAATCCGATTGTCCCTGCTGTTTCCTGTTCGCTCAAATTAAATCACAAAATATAACTAAGCAGAATTTTCAAATGAATTTCATTTTAAGTCGCGACATTGCAGCATTCCTGCAAACTATTACCGTTCCATAATGGTGTTCAATCTGGCTTATCGGTTTGCATCACAATTTTTTTCTTGGGTAACATTTTTTGTTCATTTCAACATTTGTGAGAAACCATTTTTATATTCCAATGTGTTCTTTTCATTCGCAAACTCGTTTCCGTTTTCTCCTCCGGCAAGGTGACACTATGACTGAACGGATTGTATTTCTAATTATAATACACATCGCGAAATGCTTTATTTTCAAGTAACGCTTTCCTTTATTTAAACGAAATAATGTCTAGGCGCAAGGCTATTTTAAGTGGTTTTCATCGAGCTTTGTGTTTTAACAGCACACTGTTTGTCGTTGGCACGCAATTCACGTCGAAATCTGTCAGAATTTATCGATCAGCAAGTTAGAACCTTAATGTCCAAAGCGTCCCAGCTTATTAAAACAAAAATAATATATATATCGGGATGTGTATTAATGCGGATTGGAATTGGAGCACATTAAATCAAGTATGCATTCATTCAACTGACCTTTAAAAAAAGACATTAATGATTATATAATCTAAGTCAAATCAAATCGATGCGTTTAATCTGTTGCAGAATTGGCACATGGTGCAGAAAGGGAAAGTTTGCAGTTGGAAGGGGGTCAGGGTGGAATAAACAAGCCTGCCTAACCTGCAGCTTTCGATGTTGTATGTTCGCTATAATTCCCGAAAATAATTTGTTGAAACGAAAAAAACACTCTGATAACAAGATCGGCCAAAAGGGAGTGCCTTTCAGTAATGACGGTGGCATCTATCGCGAACCAGGTCAAACACAACAAAGTTGAAATAATCTTTGAATCAACCGTGAATATTGACGTTTATTCTCAATTGCGTGCAGCTAGCAGGGCCAAAAGAGTGTCAGCCAGATTTCCGGCCAGATACCCCGTCGTTCGCTGAAATCCCTGGGACTTAATGGGACTCAGTGGCCGTCTCCACACAGCATAGCGTTTCCGCAGCGCCGCCCGCTGGCAAGGGCAGAATGTGCAACATTATTGTTCTCGGAATTGGACAGAGATACAATATCTAAAACCTGGTCACTAACAATCTAAAGTATTGAAAGTAATTTTTTAAAGTCTCTTTTAAAATAGCCACAAAAAAAACAATTTGATCACAGGAAGTATTCAAATGTTCAAACTATTCTGCAAGCAAATATTTCCGCTTTTGTTGGCTGCATGAAAGCAGCAAGTGAAATCTCTATCACAGATCTGAGCTGTAGTTTGAACAGTTTGACTCCAGTACAGCAATTTGGCGAATAATCACTTTATGTTTTTCCAACCTTATCGTCATTATTATCAAAGTTTCTATTTCTTATACCCGGAACTTAATCCAGTAACATACGGCCTCCATGAGGTTTCATGACATCTCACTTGATTTTAACCATGTGCGGAAAGAGGAAAGGCAATACATGATTACAATCGAGCCATCCACATTGTACTGATATATGATAAAGGGAATAACTTGAATAGAGTTTAGTAAGTGCAAGCAAAGGTCCGATCAAAGATAGTCTAAAGGTCTCCAATGAGGTAGATAGTAGTTCAGGACTGCTCTCTGGTTGTTGGTAGGGCGGTTCAGTTGCCTAATAACAGCTGGGAAGAAACTGCCCCTGAATCTGGAGTTGTGCATTTTCACATTTTTGTATCTTTTGCCCGATGGAGAGGGGAGAAGCAGGAGTGGCCAGGGTGCGACTTGGCCTTGATTATGCTGGTGGCCTTGCTTGTGTAAAGTTAGGTGTTGAGTTCAGCAAAGTGTAGCACTTCAATTTAGGAAAGATTTATGTTAGATCGGCATTATCACTTAGCTTTTATACTCTGGCTTTTGGGACAGAATCTGGATCATTACCAATCAGAATGATTTAAAAAATATATAGTTGCTGGTAATCTGAAATACTACTACTGGAAATGTTTAGTAGGTTCAGCAGCATCTGCCATAAAGAAACAGAATTAATGTTTCAGGTTATTGAACTTTCACCAGAACCATCAACAAAACATTAACACCCTGCTGTCTGTCCCTCACTGTCAGTCTCTGACTATCTACACTTCTGTTTGTCCTTCTCTTTCCCCAGATATTGATTGATCCAGAGACCATTTCAGCATTTCTGTTTAGTCTCTGAAATGCCATGGGCTGTTCTTACACCTTATCAACCAGGAACGTTGTCTTTAATATCCTGCAGTATTTTCTCCCAGAGAGTTGTGAATCTGTGGAATTTTCACCCAGAGAGTTGTGAATCTGTGGAATTCTCTGCCACAGAAGCCAGTGGAGGCCAATTCACTGGATGTATTCAAGAGAGAGTTAGATTATAGCTCTTAGGGCTAACAGAATCAAGGATATGGGGCGAAAGCAGGAACGGGGGTACTGATTTTGGATGATCAGCCATGATCATGTTGAATGGCGGTGCTGGCTCAAAGGGCCAAATGGCCTACTCCTGCACCTATTTTCTATCAGAAAGTATTTGATAAGGTCCCACATAGGAGATTAGTGGGCAAAATTAGGGCACATGGTATTGGGGGTAGAGTGCTGACATGGATAGAGAAGTGGTTGGCAGACAGGAAACAAAGAGTAGGGATTAATGGGTCCCTTTCAGAATGGGCAGGCAGTGACTAGTGGGGTACCGCAAGGCTCGGTGCTGGGACCGCAGCTATTTACAATATACATCAATGATTTGGATGAAGGGATTCAAAGGAACATTAGCAAATTTGCAGATGACACAAAGCTGGGTGGCAGTGTGAACTGTGAGGAGGATGCTATGAGAATGCAGGGTGACTTGGACAGGTTGGGGGAGTGGGCAGATGCATGGCAGATGAAGTTTAATGCGGTTAAATGTGAGGTTATCCACTTTGGTAGCAAAAACAAGAAGGCAGATTACTATCTAAATGGCATCAAGTGGGGAAAAGGGGAAGTACAATGGGATCTGGGGGTCCTTGTACATCAGTCTATGAAAGTAAGCATGCAGGTACAGCAGGCAGTGAAGAAAGCGAATGGCATGTTGGCCTTTATAACAAGAGGAATCGAATATAGGAGCAAAGAGGTCCTTCTGCAGTTGTACAGAGCCCTAGTGAGACCATACCTGGAGTATTGTGTGCAGTTTTGGTCCCCTAATTTGAGGAAGGACATTTTTGCTATTGAGGGAGTGCAGCGTAGGTTTACAAGGTTAATTCCCGGATGGCGGGACTGTCATATGCTGAGAGAATGGAGCAGCTGGGCTTGTACACTCTGGAGTTTAGAAGGATGAGAGGGTATCTCATTGAAACATATAAGATTGTTAAGGGATTGAACACACTAGAGGCAGGAAACATGTTCCCGATGTTGGGGGAGTCCAGAACCAGGAGCCACAGTTTAAGAATAAGGAGTAAGCCATTTAGAACGGAGACAAGGAAACACTTTTTCTCACAGAGAGTGGTGAGTCTGTGGAATTCTCTGCCTCAGAGGGCGGTGGAGGCAGGTTCTCTGGATGCTTTCAAGAGAGAGCTTGATAGGGCTCTTAAAAATAGCGGAGTCAGGGGATATGGGGAGAAGGCAGGAACGGGGTACTGATTGTGGATGATCAGCCATGATCACATTGAATGGCGGTGCTGGCTCAAAGGGCCAAATGGCCTACTCCTGCACCTATTGTCTATTGTCTATTGTCTCTGTCTATGTTTCTATGTATTCTATTGCCCTTGGTGCCCGCATTGTTCAAAGCACTTTTTAAAAAACCTTTTAATAATAACCCTAGTGTATGCATGGACGTTGCCTAATCTGTCATAACATCATAATTAAAAAAATAATAAATTTCCATGATTTGGCTTTATATCTTATTGATGTTACCCTAATCAAACTGGTGTTTACAAATGTATAAGAAGGAACTGCAAATGCTGGTTTAAACCAAAGATAGACACCCACTCCAGGAATGGGTGACGTTTTGGGTCGAGACCCTTCTCAGACAAATCTTGACAAATTCAGAGAAATTGGTGTTTATAAATCTTGGTGAAATACTGTAGATGCATGCTCATTTACTTAATATAAAAACACACTTTTCCAGATGGACTTCCCAGCACCACCAAGTTGTGACTGTTATGTTGGGTGAATTAGGACAAATTTAACAAACAGAGATGGTTCTCGAGAGCTTGTTTAGTGCACCTGTAAGTAAGATCACTGAACACTTTCTATGCTTCGCTGTTATGTCAACATAAATGCACAAAAAGGGTCAGCGTCAGTAGATCAAACAAGTTAATTTTAAAAGTCATCCTTTTGGTGGAAAACTTCATCCCAGTATATATTTGAAATTCAACAAAGCATGATCCTTGGCCCTGTATCAATTGAAATGACTGGTCTTTGTGCAGCAATATTTTGGAGGGAAAATATTTTCAGTCTTCTACTACCAAATATATTTTTCAACTGTATTCATATACCAACAGAATTGCTATATTGGTTACACTCAGATTTTTAGAAGTGATGCTCAAATCATAATTCTTAATCACTGTGGGTGGCATCACTTTTCCTTTTGTCTGTAACACTACCATGCAATGTGGACAATTGTGGATCATTTAGACCCAGGAACAACTATTCAAGCGAGTAGGCTTGTTGTAAGAAGCAAAGGTTGTTAAGCAGAGAAAGGATCAATTTAAGACTGAAGATTGGTCTCAGCCCGAAACGTCACCCATTCCTTCTCTCCAGAGATGCTGCCTGACCCGCTGAGTTACTCTAGCTTTTTGAGTCTATCTTCTATTTAAGTTAAAAAACTCTAGTAAAGCTCTACCCTAAATGTTATATTGCTAACATTTCCTTAAATTCCTTTTAGCAATATGTCTTGGTGTCTGCTGAATTCATACCAATGGTCTTTGCTGTCACATATTATATGCTCAACACACTTGTGCTGTTGAATGGCAGCAGGTACAATGCAGAAAGGTGGATGTGATACTAAACCAGGCACCAGATATGAGAAACAGAAATGCTTGGGATTTGGCTCATCATAACTATATTGAGCCATTCAGCCTTATTTCCCACTTCTTGGTTTCTTGGCTCACATCGCATTCTCATTCAAGAAATAGTAAATCACTTTGGTGTCTACCTCCACTGCCTTTCCAGATGGTGAGTTCTACTTCCCATTACCCATTGGATAAAACCCCCCCCCCATCAACTTCCCATTAATCTTTTCACCAATTTCCTGATATCTGTTTCCACTAGTTGTCCATTCTGTTTCGGCCTCTTACAATTTTATGCAGCTCAGATAAATACCTTCCTTCAGCCTTTGCTGTGCAAAGAAAACCAACCCAGTCGGTTCAATCTTTCTCTGTAACTAAAATTGTCCAGCCCTGGCAACATCCTCATAAATCTCCTCTGTAACCCTTCTAGTGCTATATTTTCCTTCCTGTAGTCTCGTGGGCCAATATTTCCTTGTCCAGGCCCATAAGTTGTTTTACAAGCATTCCATCTTGGTCTTATATTCTCTCTCTCCAGAACCTTGACACCCCACCTAAAGTATGGTGCCTGGAATTATCCACAATATTCCAAATAAGGCTTTAAAAATGATTTGTAAAAATATAGTTTGAACTGGTAGGAACGAAACCATGAATGGGCAGTGAAATAGGGGGGGGGGAGGGGGGGAGGGGGGGGGGGGAGGCATTAGCCAGGTTGGGCAAAAAACAAAGTGCTGGAGGAACTCAACGGGCCAGGCAGCACCTGTGATGGGAATGGAAGGGTGATGTTTCAGGTCAGAACCCTTCCTCTGATTTGCGAGGTTGGTCTAATCACATACTAATTTGTAGTAAGTGAGCTTTACAGAGAGTTAAATTGTGAATGCCCACAAATCTTTACTCTGAGACACAAAGGTAATGCACCGTGTATCACTATTTTAGCAATGGAGGGGCAGGGGGGAGGGTTACTTTGGTTTTGAGTTTTTATTAAATTGAGGTGGATTGTATTCCACAACCTTTTGGGGCATACATATTTTTAAAGAATGCACATTCTTTTGCATTTCTTTTTTTTAATATGTGAACATTTGAGCTTCAACAAAACTATTTGTACAAAGAAGATGTGCTTAGAGTAGCTATACCTGAGAGAAATTACAGCACTGGCAAAACATCAATCTGAGCACTAGGGGATCTGCAAACAAGAGACAAATGTAGTCCAGATCACATCTAAAGGCCCAATTCTCCAATACATAAAAGCTATTCATGTCATGCTACATAAAACCTGCTACGGAAAACATTAATTTCATGCAGTTCTGTGGGTGTAACTGTATCTGATTTTTTATGCTTGCGTTTGTACGTTTTTAAATTTGTATTTCTTTAATGGTTTGTAAAGGTTTTTTTAAAGGTTATGAGGAGAAGGTGGGAGAATGAGGTTGAGAGGGAAAGACATATTAGCCAACATTGAATGGCTGAATAGATTTGATGGGTCAAATAACCTTATTCTGCTCCTATTACTTAGGAACTTATTATTATACTTTATTTAAACCATTAAGAACACTGTCAGTGGATTGACACAGCATTAGTAATATTCGGATGCTAGAATACAGATTGGGGAGGGGTCTTTCGCTCAGAGGCCAGAAGATCAGGTCAGGGTAGGATATGCCATCTTTTAAGCATTTAATGGGTGGGACCTGCGCAGGGCGAATATGTTTCCTAATTCACTGGCACTGCACAGACTGGAATGAATGGGAAGAAATACCTGCTGCATAAAAATAAAATAATTTAATGTAATTCAGTGGGTTTAAATATATCAGATTTTTTTAAGCTTGCATTTGTACATTTTTTAACTTGCATTTCTTTAACATCCTGTAAGTTTTAAATTGTTACGTGGTATTGAAGTTTGTTCACGTCAGAGACGTCTGCATGCAATGTCAGTTTAGAAAGCGAGTGGAGCCTTGCCGACTGGGAGAAGTGTTGTGGAGGTGACGCCGGGCTCCTGTGATTGAAAGATTCTGCGGTTTGCTGGAAGGCGTGTCAGCTTGGAGCCTGTCTCCTAGAGGGATACTGATTGCTGGACCGCTAGGAAGAAGCAGTGTTGAACAAGGATGGACGGCCTGAGTTTGGATGGCATTTCTATCAGGGGAGGATCTGAGTCAATGCCTCAGAAATACTCGAGAGTTTCAAATTACAAAAGACTTGAGAGTTCAACGATTCTGAAGATTTATGAAGCAGTGTTTGATGGAGCAGGCCTTACTTGTTATACAATTAAATTTCCACATCAAACTGTTCTTGGTTGGGTAAAAGAGGTGGATGCAGAATAAGGCGTATTCTACAGTGAGCCAACTATAACCCTTAATGTGCACCTTGGAAGGAATGCCCTCCTTAATAACCAGATAGTTGTCAAATTCCAGTATCAGATATATGCTTTTTTGAGTAAGATTACAAAAAGATAATTTATTCCTAATGCTGCAGAGCCGTTGTTCGGAATGAAAACCCATCGTCGATTGAAATTGTCCAAATCTATCAGAAGAGAGAAAGAAAATACCAGTTTTATTTGTCTCTCGATTTGAAACTACAGTGTCCTGCTGAATAACTCATGCATAAAACATGTGTAGATAGACATAAAATGCTGGAGTAACTCAACGGGTCAGTCAGCATCTCTGAGGAAAGGAATAGGTGATGTTTAGGGTTGAGACATTTCTTCAGAAGGGGAGAGTCTGAAGTCTCTCAGTCTGAAGAAGGGTCTCGACCCGAAACGTTGCCTATCCTTTTCTCCAGAGATGCTGCCTGACCCGCTGAGCTACTCCAGCATTTTGTGTCTATGTTGGGTGTAAACCAGCACCTACAGTTCCTTCCTACACATATAAATGAGTAGTGTGTTAAGATTGATATCTTGTGTTTTTTTCCCTGTGGAATTTTCCAATGTTATTTGACTTGGTATGCATGGGGCCACCCTGTGGTAATTTCACGCCATTGCAATTTGCATCTTCTGGAATCTAGATTAATTCTGATCAATTTTCCCATAACCTACAAGAGTGATGAGATATTTGTGTTCTGCTATCAATTTAAAACCTTAACTTGTTATCCTTATTTTTTCATTCTAAGATACTATTCTGTGCCCTGCCCACAACAAAAACATATTGACCCCACTTTCCCACCTCAGTTTTCAAATGTCAGCAACTGACCCAGTTCAGGCCACACTGGAAATAACAGAATAGGGGCACCAATATGCAGGTAAAATGTTCATAAAATATCTCAATCCTTAATTTCTTATACTTTTAATTTGTTTATTGCATTGTTTTGCCTCTCCTGTGAAATTCCTCCAGATAAATTGCAGGTAAGCAGAAGTAATGTTTTTTAGCCCTTGCTTTAGCCCTTGATTTTGCCAGTCAGCAACCTCTTTTTCCTTCTTATCACCCATCACTGGCCAGGCTTTGTCCTACCTCCCATTTCTTTTCACCAGCTCTCTTCTTTCCCAAACCAAAACACCATATGTCTATTCTCTCCACACATGCTGCCTGATCCGCTTCCTCCAGCACTTTTTATGTTTTGCTCAAGATTCCAGCATCTACAGTTTCTTGTGTCACTTTTTTGCTCTCTACTGTCTAGGACTGAATGGTCCGTTTGCCAACCTGGAATGTGTTATGCACAACATCACAATGACAACATGGTCCTTTGCCACTTTCACTTCAGCCATTTTTGCTAAAAATGTAATTCCAGTCTTCGTTAAATCTTGATATTGTAATCCTAATGCTGTTCTGGCCAGCCACTTATTTCAGCCTCCATTGGCTTGAATGCATTCAAAACGATTGTATAAATTTCAGCCTGCACCAAATCTATTCACAATTCATTGTTGCACGGTCAACTAAAATTGTTTAGGTAAAGATTCCAGTTGAAATGTTACAGGTTTCCTGATCATTTCATGAAACAGCATTTTCCATCATTTTAATCTTCTCTGCTCTCAGCTTCTCCAATTTTGACCACTTGGTATCCTAAACTTAAACAATGAGTTTTTTTAATACACCAATACTACGTATCTCTGTCCTTCATTACGATTCACCTTAAAAACGACTTGAGCTGGTCCACTGTTTATGTGACTTGGTGACAAATCTTGTTTGCAAACAATTCTGGGAAATGGTGATGTTCTATTAAATTAAAGGTGCTATGAAACTCCAACGTGTTGTTGTTCAATGCATTTTTTCTCACTTATTCCGAATTTATGCCTTGTGTTCAGACAAGCCGCCATATGCATCTACCTTTGTTATGACATTACCACATAGCAATCCAAGAACTCCAAGATCATTTCTACCAAAAGAGGAATCAATTTTAGATCAGCAGATAGATATTTAAGCAATGTTTCCTTATCTTTCATTGAAAGTGTGATTATTACATTTACAAATGCAGAAGCATAGTTCCTATACTGTCACCCGTGTTATAATGCCAGCTGTGGTTCAGTTGATAGCATTCTCATGACTGAAACTGAAAGGTTTAGTTCAAGACTTCAGGAACCCAAGCACAAATTTAAAAATGCAAC
Source organism: Malacoraja senta (assembly GCA_038087875.1). Taxonomy (NCBI): domain Eukaryota; kingdom Metazoa; phylum Chordata; class Chondrichthyes; order Rajiformes; family Rajidae; genus Malacoraja; species Malacoraja senta. Next base: position 163,316 of record JAXLNO010004698.1, read on the forward strand.
TAGACCAAGTGGGACCCGTTGGGTTACTGTCACACGGGGGGGCTTGGTATCCCAACGCAACGGGTTCCCACAACGCAATATTCCACCACTCACCCATAGCCCCAACGGGAGGCCTGGTCCCCCAATGAAACCAGTTCCCCCAACGCAATATTCCACCACTTACCCATAGCCCCAACGGGAGGCCTGGTCCCCCCAAAGCAACCCGTTCCCTAACATAATATTCCACCACACACCCGTTCCCCCAACACAACCCATTTCCACCACTCACCTGTTCCTCCAACGCAACCCGACCCAAACGCAATATTCCACCACTCACCCATAGCCCCCAACTGCGCGGGTGTGGCTCATTTCCCCTCATCCCCCTGCACTCCCTCCCCTCCTCTTCACCCTCCCTCTTCTCTCCCCTCTACTCCCCTCCCCCCACTCCCTCACTCCCTCCCTCACCTCTCCCTCCGTTTCCTTTCCCCTATCCTGTCATTCCCTCCCTACTTCCATAAACCATCTCCCCTCCCTACCCACCTCCTCTCCCTCTATCTGTTTAAATAACACTAAACAACAAACCTCTCCTCATCCCCTCCCCCACTCCCTCTCTCTCCTTACAACAATGTAACAAATCTCTCATTGCACTGGCAGTCCTGTCTTTGTTAACATTGTAACAGTGAAACACTGCTGCTGGGCAGTTTATGTAAATGAGATCCCAATGTGACATCATAGCTGTAACTGTCACTGCAACTTCAAGTCATTTTTCTCAAATTAGGGTTTTGTAAAGTTGAAAAGTTGATTGGAGAAAGGGTAACTTTGAGGAGATGCAAAAGGATTTAAAAGGAGTGAATTGGGACATGTTGTTTTATGGGAAGGATGTAGAAGAAAAAATGGAGGACATTTAAGGGTGACATTTTAAGAGTACAGAATCTTTATGTCCCTGTTCGGTTGAAAAGAAATAGTAAAAAATGGAAAGAGCCATGGTTTTCAAGGGAAATTGGACACGGTTCGGAAAAAGAGAGATATCTACAATAATTATAGGCAGCATGGAGTAAATGAGGTGCTTGAGGAGTATAAAGAATGTAAAAAGAATATTAAGAAAGAAATTAGAAAAGCTAAAAGAAAATATGAGGTTGCTTTGGCAAGTTAGATGAAAGTAAATCCAAAGGGTTTCTACAGCTATATTAATAGCAAAAGGATAACAAGGAATAAAATTGGTCCATTAGAGAGTCAGAGTGGACAGCTATCTGCAGAGCCAAAAGAGATGGGGGAGATATTGAACAATTTCTTTTCTTCGGTATTCACCAAGGAGAAGGATATGGAATTATGTGAGGTAAGGGAAACAAGCCAGAGTAGCAATGGAAACTGTGAGATTCAAAGAAGAGGAGGTGCGGACAGTTTAGAAAAATATGAAAACGGATAAGTCTCCAGGTCCTGACAGGATATTCCCTAGGACATTGAGGGAAGTTAGTGTAGAAATAGCAGGGGCTATGACAGAAATATTTCAAATGTCATTAGAAACGGGAATAGTGCTGGAGGATTGCGTACTGCGCATGTTGTTCCGTTGTTTAAAAACGGTTCGAAGAGTAAACCTAGCAATTATAGACCTGTTAATTTGACGTCAGTGGTGGGCAAATTAATGGAAAGGATACTTAAAGATAATATATATAAGCATCAGGATAAGCAGGGTCTGATTAGGAACAGTCAACATGGATTTGTGCCTGGAAGGTCATGCTTGACTAATCTTCTTGAAATTTTCGAAGAGGTTACTAGGGAAATTGATGAGGGTAAAGCAGTGGATGTTGTCTATATGGACTTCAGTAAGGCCTTTGACAAGGTTCCTCATGAAGGTTGGTTAAGAAGATTCAATTGTTGGGTATTAATGGTGGAGTAGCAAGATGGATTCAACAGTGGCTGAATGGGAGATGCCAGAGAGTAATGGTGGATGGCTGTTTGTCAGGTTGGAGGCCAGTGACTAGTGGGGTGCCTCAGGGGTCTGTGCTGGGTCCACTGTTGTTTGTCATGTACATCAATGATCTGGATGATGGTGTGGAAAATTGGATTAGTAAGTATGCAGATGATACTAAGATAGGTGGTGTTGTGGATAATGAAGTAGATTTTCAAAGTCTACAGAGAGATTTAGGCTATTTGGAAGAGTGGGCTGAAAGATGGCCGATGGAGTTTAATGCTGACAAATGTGAGGTGCTACATCTCGGCAGGACAAATCAAAATAGGACGTACATGGTAAATAGTAGCGAATTGAGGAATGCAGTTGAACAGAGGATCTAGGAATAACTGTGCATAGTTCCCTGAAGGTGGAATCTTATGTAGATAGGGTGCTTTTGGTGTGCTGGCCTTTATAAATCAGAGCATTGAATATAGAAGTTGGGATGTAATGTTAAAATTGTACAAGGCATTGGTGAGGCAATTCTGGAGTATGGAGTACAATTTTGGTCGCCTAATTATAGGAAGGATGTCAACAAAATTGAGAGAGTACAGAGGAGATTTACTAGAATGTTGCCTGGGTTTCAGCAACTAAGTTACAGAGAAAGGTTGAACAAGTTAGGTCTTTATTCTTTGGAGCGCAGAAGGTTAAGAGGGGACTTGATAGAGGTCTTTAAAATTATGAGCGGGTTAGACAGAGTGGACGTGGATAAGCTTTTCCCATTGAGAGTAGGGAAGATTCAAACAAGGGGACATGACTTGAGAATTAAGGGACAGAAGTTTAGGGGGAACATTAGGTGGAACTTCTTTACTCAGAGAGTGGTAGCTGTGTGGAATGAGCTTCCAGTGGAAGTGGTGGGGGCAGGTTCGATGTTATCCTTTAAAAATAGATTGGATGGGTATATGGACGGAAAGGAATGGAGGGTTATGGTCTGAGTGCAGGTAGATGGGACTAGGGGGGAAGTATTTATTTAAAAAAATAATAATAATAATAATAATGTTCGGCACGGACTTGAAGGGCCGAGATGGCCTGTTTCCGTGCTGTTATGGTTATATGGTTATATGCTTATATGGTTATAAGGCAGGATAATGGGGATGAGACGGAAAGGTAAATCAGCCATGATTGAATGGTAGAGTAGACTTGTTGGGCCGAATGGCCTCATTCTGCTTCTAGAAATAATGAACAAAAACAAAAGAATACTGACAAACATTTTAATCCTCAACAGCTGTTCTCCTCAGCTGAAAATCATTGAAGGCAGGCCTAACTTGCGGCTGATTGTTTGAAAGGATTTTCCAGCGTGATCAGTGGGGACCAACAACAACTTAATTTGTTGCAGAACATAGTCACCAGCAAAGGCTTCCCATTTATACATTAAAGTTCCAGGTTTGCTGGTACTCATAAGGGAAAGGCAATCTGTTGTTCTATAACACTGCCACTATTTCCCCATCAAATCTGGATTGTAAGTGAATTTGTCCCTCTACTGGTAATTCTCAGTAGGTTTGCGTGGTCACTTATCAAAATGTAGCACCTAAGTTATCATGTTTTCCTCAGGTTATCCCTTGATTTGACTTCATTGCTACAAACTGATGCGAGTATAGGAGAGGTAATCAAAGGAGGTGTTACACTTTTAATGAACGCACACATTTCTTCCAAGGATATACCAAGGATATGAACAAATCTGAAATTAATTGGCAACCAGAAGTCAAATGCTGGCCAGCATTTACAGGTGATTGGAGCTTCCTCCAGTCTCTCCTCAAGCAAATTTATCAGCGTTATAATTTAGCATCTCACAATTTATAGCAATAATTATGTATTTAGACTCCAATATTTCTTTGTTCCTCTATCCATCTTATGCGTGCTCCTTCCAAAATAAAGAGATCTCCCTATTTCACATACTGAAAAATACCACCTTGCAGATATCTGTGTTGCACCTCATCTTGCTAACGAATCGTCCATTGGGAAGATTATTAACATCCTCTTGTAATTTGGTACACTATGCCCCCAACCTCACCTCTAACCCTGCCTTCACTATCCTACCACTGTAGCAGCATCTACAAATTTGGGAATTCTTTTCTTGATTGCAAAGTCTAAATTGTTAATGGAAACTGTGAAAACCAGAGATCCCAGCATTGATCCTTGGAGAACACTATCGCCCAGCTTCTTCCTCTCTATCTACCCTTAATTATACTCTCCATTTCTATCTTGAATATAGTGAGCAATCTCTTCTGTTGTTTGACCTCTGATCTTATTTGTCTCTTAGGGCCTTTTCAAAATCTATGTAAATTACACCTACATTACCCATGTCTACTCTTGCTTACATCTTCAAGACATTTAATAAGATTGGTCAAGCAAAACCATGTCTTTTGAAATCTGAGTGGACTGTTCACTATTGCACTTTGTTTCGAGGTGTTCTTCCATACTCTCTTTTAGAAGGAAATCCACTATCCTTCCCCCAACAAATTTTAAGCGAACTAGTCTATAATTCATTGAACACATTTTGTCCTCCTTAAAAATAGATCATTTTTAGATATCAGCTATTCCAGGTAAACCAGACCACGATAGTGGAAGCACAAGGATGTAATGCAACCCAAGTGGTGCAAAGTCCATAATAGTTTGGTGCTGAGGGAGGATAGAACAGGGTGGTTCAAGAGCCTAATGGTTGATAGGAGAAGGTATTTTTGAACCTTGAGGTAACAGTTGTCAGTACCTTCTTCCCAATGGTAGCAGCTTAATCAGAGAGTGACCAGCGTGGAGATTTTCAATGACATTAGCTGCCTTAGTGTGGCAGCATTTCCTGGACCACATCTATGACTGTAACTTATCCTTTATTATCTCTTATTTCAATCCATATACATTCTACTGTTGTCCTTATTTCTGTAATCCTTTTCCCAATTGACATTATGTCATTCTTAATAAATACTGCCATTTCACTCTTTTTCATCTCTGTCCCTCCCAAAAACGTTATTCCAGGCAATGTTTAATTTCTGATTTTATAAGTGGTTTGACCACAAAACAGTTGTATACAGACCACCAAACAATTGCAGACTGACCGCCAAACAGTTGCATACAGACCACCAATAGTTGCATACAGCCCACCAAACAGCAGTAGGGAGGTTGGGGATAGCATCAAACAGGAAATTAGGGATGCGTGTAGCAAAGGTACAGCAGTTATCATGGGTGATTTTAATCTACATTGGGCCAACCAAATTGGTAGCATCGCTGAGAGAGGATTTCCTGGAATGTATATGGATGGTATTTTAAACCAATATGTAGAAGAATCGACTAGAGGACAGGCCATCCTAGACTGGGTATTGTGTAATGAGGAAGTATTAGTTAGCGATCTTGTTGGTCTTGTTGGGCAAAGCCCCTTGGGCAACAGTGAACATAATCTGCATTAGGATGGAAAGTGACATGGTTTATTCAGAGACTAGGGTCCTGAACTGAGACTTTGAAGGTATGAGATGGAAATTGGCTAGGATAGACTGGAAAATTATACTTAAAGGGTTGACGGTGGAGATGCAATGGCAAAGATTTAAAGATCGCATGGATGAACTCCAGAAA